>OVBE01012304.1:0-11358 GCA_900406425.1 Iberis pinnata
AGTCCATGCTTTTTGGACTAGATAGGACTAGGTGGGATTCGGTTTCAGATTGTCGGTTTTGGGTAGGATTGAAACGAAAAAGCGTATTGGTAGTTGGTGACATTGGGAAGTGTTAAGGAAGAACCTTAGGAGATGAAACGAAAAANCAAAAAGAAAGCATAAGACACTGAATGCAAAAATGGTGAAATCAAAAGAAGTGTAAACGAAAAAAGTCAGCAACATATACCATAATGACATAGGTTTATGTAATATACCATATGTTACATCATAATATTTTACTATGCTACCCTTCTCTAATAGAGTGGGCATTTATATAAAAAATTAATAAAGCTTTAACTAGCATACACGAAAGAGGGTCCAATTTCCAACTCAACATATTTTTACTTTTCATCATAAGTATTTATACTCCATTCTATTTGAATTTATGACTTTTCTTCATACTTCATATTACTTTTCTTCATATTAACTCCAACTCAACAAAAGAGTCTAGTATCCTCCATTCTCTTTGAATTTAGGATTTTATTATACAATACCAATCATATCAACTCACATATACACTCACAAATCAAATACACATAAAATAGAAGTTAGCGTCTCAGTTATAAAAAAACACATTATAAAACAATGGATAAATCATTTCTATCAGAAACAAATACATTATGAAAGAAACACATTATAAAACAAATAGATGAACTTATCGAGAAGATTGTCCATGTCCACCAGTCTAACGAACATTCGTCCACGAGATAACTGGATCTAAATCCTGTCCATCAGAAATCACAATGATTCGTCTATAGGAGCAATAACAACAGATCTGAATGTTGTCCAACAGATTCGTAGAACTTCGTCCACAGAAGTGCCCGATCTAGATCCAAATACTGTCCACAAAGAAAGCCGTAATTTCAGTGGACCAACTCCTAGAACCAATGATATTGTCCACCAGAAAACATTGTCCACACCAACAGGCGACAATGTCCACACCCAACAAGAAATTTCGGTTGATCCTTCACGTCTATATAAGAAAACCATACCAACATATGTCAACCTGATTTAAAATAATATCAACTTTCATATAGACGGTGTATCTATAATTGTTTGAAAATTTACATTAAAACAGTGGACTCATATGTGATAGACATATACTCAGACTGTGGACATATATACAGTGGTTTTTGATAATTTTACATTAAAACGGTGGACTTATATGCGATGGACATATAAGCTCGACCTTCTGATTTGGTCCACGCATGGCATAAACAAATGTCCACAACAACATCTGATCATGTCCACATCGAGGCACCCAGACAACCACGTTACAAAAAATATTTTTCAAATAACAAAACTAGAACAGTAAACCATTTCACCTAATTATTGAAAATTTCGTCCATTCACTGTTCCATTACTCGTCTAGTCCACGACACAAAACAATCAAATAAACACCCTAGCAACATTCTACCAACATTCACTTTGGTCTATCATTCAATCTGGTCTACTACGTCTACCCAAACACAAATGAAGATACATATATTGTCTACTTGGAATTTGGCTACCACAATCACACACCACTATCCAATACAATTTTTCATCATTATGTCATGTCTATCAATAAGAATTAAAAACAAATCTCACACTAAATGAAAGCATATAACTGCCACTATTTTTTTCATTTCGTCCATCAACTTTCTAATTATGGTCCACCACCATTACAACATACTTTATGCACAAGTTATCCACAATGCAACTAAAAATAAAAATTAAAAATTAATCTCATTTAATGGCTTCACCTTCTTCATCAAAAGAAAACTCCACCTACCAAACATTTTCATCAATTTTATCTTTACTACAATTTACCCAACATTTTTTCCCATCAATACATCAAATCACAATTAAAAGCCATAAATGCAATAGTGCTTTTTTAAATGTCTCCTGCCACAAATCTTTGACCAGAAAGCAAGGGCATTATCGACATTCAATCAACACCAATAGTACATGTTTATGATATTTTTCTTAAACCAAATGGTTTATGGTATTGGTAAAAAGCCCCTAGAGATAACCTTTTTTTAATAAGTGTGATTTTAGCCAAAATATCTTATAAAAAAAACATAGGGAGTATTTCTTTGAAATGTTTAATATAGATGATTTTTTTTCTAGGTACATTTATCATTCTCTTTTTATGTGTTTCCTTTTTCTATGTCATATATTTATGTAAAATAAAAATGTTACATTTGATTATTATTTTTTAAATTTCAAAAATTTAATAATGATATGTTAATTTTATATTTTTCATGCTATATTTCCTAAAAATATTTGACATGTGTCAAGATCAAACTTAAATATTTATGATACGTCAAAATTTGATATGTTGTGACTTTTGGTTTGAAACGTTTCTAAACTCTAATAAAGTAGCAAAACATGTGTTATTTTTTTTTTTAAATGAAATGTAAGTTATTGACATTTTTATGTTGTGACTTTTGGTTTGAAACGTTTCTAAACTCTAATAAAATAGCAAAACATGTGTTATTTTAAAAAAAAATGCAATGTAAGTTATAAACATTTTTATGTAGGTACCTGTTGGGAAATTGCTATTTCTAGACAATGTATTGTTTGTCTAAACTAACCGGTTTCAATCACTCATCACCTCTCACACATCGTACGCTCAAGAAGGGAATCCTTCTTTTTTACCAAGAAATAGACGGTGGACTTAACTGGTCTCCCGTCATTGATTTTATGAAGAGCAAAAGATATGTGAAGAATATGCTTGTTCATCATAAACCTGAGGGGGAGGATGAAGAAGAAATCTATGAACAATTTCTTATAAATCTGATTTCCGAGGGTCCTGTTGCTGTATATTTTGACGTATATGATAGTTATGCCAATCCTGGAGCGGTAAGTTTTATAAATATTTTGTACATATTTTATAAATATTTTTTACATATTTTTGTAACGTAAATTCTTTTTGCAGCGGATTGTATCTCCGACTTCCACCGAACGCTATAGGAATGCCTATGAAGTGAACTACACGTGTCATGTGGCAGTATTGATGGGGCGTGGAATTGATCTACAAGGTAGAGAGTATTGGGAAGTCTATGACTCCCAAAGGAGTGACCACGAAGATTCTGGGTTTTTGCGATTAGCTAGGCATGAAGGTTTAATTAAATTTGCAATTGAAATGAAATTGTAGTTTTTGTGTTGATTTTTAACCTATGATGACTTTTTATTATTTTTTATATTTTTATATTTAATATTATAACAAAATGGGATGTTAACAATTAACCATTGTAACGATTTGCCATAGTCACTTTTAAACCTAAAAATCTGGTTTGGATTTAGGTTTAAAAAAGTAAACTATTTTTGGATATTTGGATTGCATATAAAATAGTAAAAGTATATTTACCTATAGGACTGGACAAAAAAATCAGAATCGAAGAACAAAAAAAAACAGGTTCCGGTTTCATCCAAATTACCCGATGGTTCCTAAGATGAAGAACTATGGATATCGGGTAGGAACCGGAACCGAACCAAGAACCGATGGGTAGAACCAAAGAACCAAATTTTTTTTGTTGCTTTGAATATTTTTTAAGGTACTTTAAAATAATTTTAGATATTTTAAACTAATATCGGGTATTTTAAATTAATTTTGGGTACTCTTTTTTGGGTAATTTTTCTTTTGTTTTTTGAGTATTTTTTTGTTTTTCGGGTAATTTTTTAGGTATTTCGGGTATTTTTTTGTTTTTCGGGTAATTTTGGTCATTTTGGGTCTAAAATATCTGAAACCGATTAGGAACCAAAAAGTTTGGGTAATTTTCGGTTCCTCTAACAAGGAAGCGAACCGACCCGGAACGGATGAGAACCGAACCGGAACCGAATCAAAAATTTCAAAAGGATCGATTGGATATTAAAATGTAGGATCTGAAAGAACCGAAACCGAATGGTTCCTACCCGAAACCGAACTGAATACCCGAATATCCAACCCTATTACCTATCATATTATATATATATATATATATATGATATTTTGATGTATAACCTATGAAAAGTCAAGATTCAGAGTTTTTTTTGGTGAATTGAAGGGAGTTAAGTCCCCTAATTTAATTAATTAAAAAAACGAATCAAATACAACATTCATAAGACTGCGAAGTGGAAATTAAATTGTCTTTTGTAAGTAACGAAACAACGTTATCCGGTGGTGCTGAGGAGGGATGCTTTACTGAAACTGTGATGAAGATATTGCATAGTGTAGTTCTTGAAGCGTTCCCATGCTTCAAAGAAAGTTTCAGCGTTTCGATGCGCGAAACCAGAGATATCATTCCGCAGTCGTGCTGTACGAGATGTGGAGAAGAATTTGGCTAGAAAATCATTCTTGCAAGCATCTCAAGTAGTGACTGAGTTTCTGGGAAGATACTTCTCCCACTGATGTGCTTTCTCTCCCAAAGAGAATGGCAAGAGACGCAACTTAACAGCGTCTTCACTCACACCGTTGATCTTGGTTAGGCTGCAGAAGCGTCCCTGTACTATTGCTATCAAGTTGTGCTTGATCTCGAAGTTGTTGTTCTGTACAGCTGGTGGATTGATTCCATGACGCTGGTTGTGAGTGTTTGGGTTGTCATCAACACCAATAGTGTGCTGGTCTTTGCGTTCAACGTTGTCGTCCATTTGCAAATCCAACCTTCGTAAGTGTTTCAAGCGTTATTGTTCACGTCTCGCGCGAGAGTATTCTATTTCAAGAGCACGAATATCTTCGACGATTGATACTAAGTCAGTTGGTCCTCTGTTTCTCAGGTTCATACACAGTTATGCAAGTACCTGAAAACAAAGGAAACGAAGGAAAAAAAGTGAGCATGGTAGTAGTAAAGAAACTTGATTTTAACAAATCCAAAATCCAGAATATAACAAACAAACACCCAATTGACAACGGCGCCAACTTGATAACAGGTTTTTTTGGGCCATGTTGGGAAAGGTCCATAAACTAAGCTTTGCCTATATTTATGATGAGCTTAAATATCTTTTTCTTGTTGTGGTATGGACAAACTCAACCATCAATTTATGCACATTAAATATGATTGGATTTTCAGATGAATGCTCAGTCTGTTATCAATACGTTTTAAAGTAGAACATAGTTGGATTGAATTTTGAAGTTATATTTTGTGGGAGTAAACTATCATGTGAAATAATAAGACAAATATATGCAAATGTTGACCTGGTAAGCATTAATGACTATGGCCCAAAAGTTCCACTTGAAAAGAAAAGGCCACCTTTACACAATTACAAAGAAACATCTTTTCGCTGTTGAAGATTTCCACCAAAATTTTATATTCATAAACATAATAACTCGTTTAATATTATGTTTAGTCAAATTAGTCGATTACCACTTCACCTTTTATTTTATTTTATTTATTCCACTCTCCATAGTTTTCATGCACACATTTCCAATTTAAAATTTAATTTTATAACATGATAAATATATTAATATAAGTAAGTCGTTAACAAATTTCGTATAGTTTATTGATAAAACTTATTTATATATATATATATATATATATATATATATATGGAAGTATTTTTAAACTACCCAAGAAAATTAAGTATTGTGGATATTATTAAAAAAATCAAGTAGTTTCATGAAACTAATTTGTCGTTTTTTTGTCACATTAATTTCTTGGCCACAAGCTGATCTAGTAGTTCAAACTTCATAAATAGGAAAAAGAGCGAGTGGCTAGATTCGAACTCTAGTCTGATAACAAGACAATAACGATGACACAACCACTAAACAATTTGATTTTTGTTACTAATTCATCATTTATACTAAATAACATTAGTAGTAATTGGATCTATATAGAGTTTGCTAAAAAATTGAAGTATAATAAATTGGTAAATTCTTTTGTTAAAAAGAAATCTATCCATTTTTTTTTCACGAAAAAAATCTATCCATTAATAACATCAACTTTTTTCATTATGACAACTCTAAGAATCTAATGACTATCCATAATATTTTAAACATTGTATTTTATGAATAATTAACCTAAGAATTCATATTCAAACAATACTTGTAGTTAGTAAATTTATGATATTAATGAAAGTCAAACATTCAAAATAACACTTAATTTGAATACTTTTCATTTTATATGTGCACATTAAAAAAGTAATTAATTTTTTTCTAAACTACAACATTGTTGATAATTTAAATTAAATTATAATAACCCTAAAAATAAACACATAATATAAAATTTTTTTAATAACAATAAATTTTTTAATTCATAATTCAATTACAAAGTATAAAATTCATCGCAAATGAACAAGTGACCCAATAGTAGTCACTCCTATATCTATTGTATCAATCAAGATTCGAATTTTACCGCTCTTAGTTGAAAGAGAATTACTTAGATATTAAGATACAATGACAAAAAAAAAATTAAAATTCATCGTCCAATACTTTCCTTAACTAAATCAAAATATGTGTATGTATATGTATATTCATCTTATTACAAAAATCACACTAACCAAAAAGATAAGATCATTGCAAATTCATTTTTAGTTACAAATTTAGTAATTGGTTCTTTTATGAGGCATTTATCTACAACTCCACAATAGCTGACCTGTAAATTTCAAACAGGTAAAAAAAAGACACCTCATCTAACTCAAATCTCAACCGTTCAACCTCAACTAAATACTCATCTTCACCGTTCATTAACCTTTCTACAAATCAAAATTTACCAAAAATAATCTTTAGTCTTCGTCATTGTCACGAGACTCCATGAACAAAACCTTTCTCTAAATTTCAAAAAATTGAAAGATAAAAACAGAATCTTTTAGGGTTTCTAAAAAAACCAGAGGGAAAATTCGAAGAACGTTTTCTCTCTCCTCTCTCTCTCTCTCTCTCTCTCTCGATTCCACGATTTGCTTTTGTTTCTCTCCGATTCCGAAATCGATTCTCTGTTCTTTCTCTTTTTGTTTTTGTTCTTTTTCATTTTGTATTCATAGAAAGTTGAGAAGAGAGAGAACTTGTTGATTCATACAGAAGAAGAAGAGGATATTTTATTAGCTATTCTGCTTTTTTTATTTTCCTTTGGATAATTTTATTTTTCCTGGAAAATTTCTACGTTTGGCTTTGATTTTTCCTCTTCTTGGTGGTTGAAGGTGAGACTCTGGATTTGTGATCTTTCTGTTTGATCTTCTAGCGATCGATTTTAGATTTGTTTATGTTTTGATGGAATTGACTTTTCACAGGAGCTAATTACGACGAACTTGCGATATCGAAGAATTTGGATTCAGCTGTTTCCGATTTCTCGGAATAATCTTAATCTCATTCATCTCTTAGGGTTTTATGCGATTAAGGTTCCTATTTTTGCGTCTTCGGATCTAAGAGAGTTTTTGATGCTTCTTAAGATATGGATTTAGGAACTGTATCACTTCCCATGGATATGGTCAAATGTTGTGATTGTGGATGTAGATGCTCTTTGAATTATACTTCTTCAGGTTCTTGGATTCGTTCCGTGAAGAGAAAATACGATGAATTTGAGAAAGAGGAACGTTTCCACATACCTGAGCTTGATTTGGACTTATCTTCAAATGCTAAAGTCCAAATCGAAAACGAATGTGAGCTTCTACGTGAAACTGTTAGTAGTCAACAAGAATCGATTCAAGATTTGTATGCTGAGCTTGACGAAGAGCGAAATGCTGCATCATCAGCTGCAAATGAAGCAATGTCTATGATCTTGAGGTTGCAGAGAGAGAAAGCTGATATCCAAATGGAATTGAGACAGTTTAAGCGTTTCGCTGAGGAGAAAATGGAGCATGATCAACAAGAGCTTTTGGCTTTAGAAGATTTGATTTATAAGAGAGAGCAAACAATTGAAGCTATGACATGTGAAGCTCAAGCTTATAAGCATAGAATGATGAGTTACGGGGTTACAGAAGCCGAGATTGGTGGAGAGAGTAACATGCTTAGCCGTAATCCGAGTATGATTGACTATGAGAATCAATTTGATCTCCCTACATATGATTACCCTCCTCTAAAATGCAATTTGAATGAGAATCCTGACCCTTTGGAAGCTGATATTGATGTTGACGATGTTGAAAAGTACCCGCTGACTGATTCACCTCATGGCCGAGAGAATTTGAAGACTTTGGAACAAAGAATAAGTCAAATGGAGAGAAATCCTAGCTTTACTCAATCTAATGTTGATGTATCAGGCGAAAGGACTTATTTAGAGAAAGTTGTGGTTGGTCATAGTCCTAGACGTCACAGACATTTCAGAAGGATCTCCACTGGTAGCTCAAGTTCACTTCCAGGAACAGCTAGAGAGCAAAGGCTTGATTCCCCAAGGTTCAATATCGGTAGTAGCTTCAAGAAAACGGAAGTTATTGCCTCGCCTGCAAAGGGTAAAGGTGATTTATCAGTGATAGAAGATAATGACATGAACGATAGAGTTTATACCATTGATTCTGTCCATCACGGTAAGGTTAAGGAGGAAACTGCTGATGATAGCTATGAAGAGAACTTGAATCAGCCGGATCTAAGTGATCCTGATATAACGAAACTCTACATGAGACTTCAAGCATTGGAAGCTGACAGAGAATCAATGAGACAAGCAATTATGTCAATGAGAACAGAGAAAGCTCAAATGGTTCTTTTGAAAGAGATTGCTCAACATTTATCAAAAGATATGATCCCAGAACGAAGATGGCCTATACAGAAAACATCTGTTGTTGGAACATTCAGTTTCGTATCTGTCTTTAAGGTGATGAATTTACTTCTTCTACTAATCAATGGCTTGCGATCGCAACTTATACTCCTTAACTTAATCTTTTTATTGTTCCTTTGCAGTGGGTTACATCTTTTGTTTTCTGGAAAACGAAGGCTCGTCGAAGCAAGTAAGTAAACAAAGTCTTGAACTAAAAGATCTTGAAGAAACTATATGTTAATTCTCATTGTGTTGTACCAAATGTAGGTACATGAATGAGTTACAAGGGAACAACATGGGATTACAATTGCTATTAGAAAACACTCCTCGGATACGAAAATGGAGATGTCTTTCACGCACACAAGTCTGAATCTGAAGCTGAAACAAAGATTAAACATTCACCAAATTTGGTAAAAATTTAAAGTGCATAATGTGAATACTGGTATCTTCATTGTTCTTATTATGTGCAGATTTTTTTTTTCTTTTTTCACTGTTGTTTTCTCTTTTGTATTTGTTATATTCCATTTGTTGTGTGGGTTGGAATGCATATTGTTCTTTGAATATAGGGTTTGATTGATTATTGTCTAAAGAGATTGGTGAGAATACACGTCTTTTATTGTTAAGCTCTGTATAATTTCTTTCAGATTCTTGTTTGGATTTTCTCTTGAAAGAAACAAAAAAAAAAAAAAACTCCCCATGATTGGAATTTGTGTTATATTGATAGACAATGTTTAAGAGCTTTTCCAATATACTAGAGTTTGGTCTCTTTCTTTTCATTTATTCATTATTATATATATTTTGTAATTTTTATGAGTGGAAAATTTAATATTTATACAAACATGGAAATTTTATCAATTAGAATTTCAAATGTAACATTTAGTTGATGACATATGGTTTTCATACAATTTTGTTGTGAACTACAAAAGAATACGAATTTAAATATACGGTAGTTTTATTTTATAATTTGAATATCTGAACTTAGAAAAATTAATTGATAAGACTAATCCATTTTAGGTAGTATTTTTGTGTTAGATTTATAGAAAATGCTACATATATTTTTAATAATCAGAAATGAGACATAATTATTTAGAGAAAGAGTTACAGTTACGCTCACGAAGCTTTTAAAAAACAGATTGAAACTACGAACAGAGAGTCATTAACAAGTTCATGACAAGTTGTATCTTCATTGTTCAGAGATACTCTGAATAGTATAAATCATATTGGAGTAAAACCCCATACCAGTTGATACATACAGTCCAAGTCAACCTCTTCACGATAAGTGAAATCAAATGGGTAATCATCGGTTGAGTCATTGGGTCGTCTCAAATCTTTGATCCTCTCCATACATCTCTTCTCTAAATTCCCAACAAGATTGACATTAACACAATTGCGTAAATCAAGATGCTCGATGTGAGGACAATTGTCAAGAATGGCGTTTAGTCCAATGTTTGTTAGTTTGTTCCCAAAAAGCTGTAGGTAACGTAGTTCAGACATGGTTTCAGCAATTGCTAATGCATAATCATCTCTTTCTCTCGTGGGGGACTTGTAACCAGAGCAGTTTATCTTCAATATCTTTAGCCTTGGACAAGAGTGGCCTATAGCCTTTAGGTTAAAATTTGACCATGCGTGTGTGATCTCGAGCTCCTCAAGCAATGGAAGCTTGGACACAGCATTCACAAGTCCTTCGTTCGTCGTTTGATTATTTATGGAAAGTGTGAGGCTTCTTAGATTACTTGATCTGCAAATATATAATTTCATGTTGAGCTGAATCATATATATATATAGTTATTATCACTTAAACCAAAATAATCAACCTTTTTAAACGAAAATAGCAACTAGAACATGAGCCAACAAAAAAATGATTAAACTCTTCATAACACACAATCATTAATTAAACCTATCGAGCTTGCTAGTTTTATGGAGAGTGTAAAACCTGTGGGCTACGTAGTTGAGGGTTTGATCGTCGGAGAGTATTCCAAGTTTGAATTCCACCAAACCGCCATCACTGCGATCAACAACCTGACGACAAATCATATCGAACCTTTTAACCCTCATTTCATACTTTCTCATGTCGATTTTCTGCCACATGGAAGGATCTTTAGAGACCCGTCGCCACGATTTGCATACTCTCTGAGTGTTTTCCAATATCTCAATCACGTCAAGCCGGTTCATGATCGATATCATCAGTTCCGGCAGAAGCTCCGTCCAGTTTATGCGTTTGTCTAAATCCTTCGTAGCCATTTTTCTGATGAGACTGAGGACTGTCAATGTCCGATCAGTGATATATATAGGAAATTGAAGTAGTGTGGAACCTTTCGACTTCTCAAATTAATGTGTATTCCCGAGAGAAGTTTCCGATTTTTTAGTTACTTCTTTAAATTTACAATTTAATCTTCGTAGAATTAAATAAATACAATTGATATAGACCGATCATCTTTCAACCACATTTACTCATGAAACCAAATCTTAACAAATACAACCAAATATCTAGTAGTATTACATACTAGTTTTTTATTTTATTTTTTTATAATGTTATTAATTTTTCCTATAAATTTCCTCTAATTACGCCCAAGTTGCATTAGAGCAACATTAATGGTAGAACCAAAAAAATGTTTTTAAATATTATTTTATTAATTAATCATGGTTTAGAGAAAAATTAAGAAACTTAAGTTGTTTT
>OVBE01012305.1:0-13498 GCA_900406425.1 Iberis pinnata
ATTGGATTCCAAGGAGTTCAAACAAACCAGCACATATCTTAGCAAAAAAACAATTAAAGAATCCTTCTTTGTTTGATTCATTTATTACGATACCAAATGTTATTGACCATCTTTTACATGCAGACAATGTAATCTCTCATTAATAAAATAACTATGTGTGTTAAAAAAAAATAAAAAAATACCAAAAATCTAAAAAATAGTTTTTAAAAAGGTTAATGTTTTGTTGTATTTGAAATTATTATTTAAAATTTGAAATTTACTTTTAGAATTTAAATTTAATTTTAGTGTTGTGGTGTTTTTCATTGTAATAGATTTTCGAAAAGACAAAAAATTGTCGTATTTTTGTAATAAAAGTTTTTAGAAAATTGTTCTTATGTTTTTCTTCAAGATATTTGTTTGGTTAACTCGTTCTTTTTTCCAAGTCAAAAGTTTAGAAACACATGCATGTAGATGTAGGCAAGGTAATGTAATTAGAAACACGTGTCTGTGTAACCGCGGCACCTACTTCATTGGTTTTTACAAACCGCAGGAGTCGTTTCACTTGGACGGCAGCTACCATAAACATATATATGATCCAAAACTCATAAATGCCAACTACTATTTAGGGTTATACGTGTTATTTTTTTTTTTTATAAAGGATTTTTAAATTAAAATGTATATTATTACATTCAGATATAGGTCCAGAAATAAACTTTCAGGCCCAGAACAAAACTAAAATACATATAACCCAAATAAAATCCTAATTCGGATTAGGCCTCCTAAAGCCCAGGCCCATGAAACTTTAAGAAACCCTAGAGAAAATAAGAGAACCCTAATTTCTCATCTTTGCGCCGCTAGCTGCAGATACCGCCGGAGGACCGACGGCCGGCGAAGGTTCCGAGATTCCGGTGACGTCGAAACGCCGCCTGAGCCCACAAGAAAAAGCCAAGAGAGAAAATGGAGGAGGAGCAGGTCCTGTGATATGCCACAGCCGACGGTGATGGAGGTGAATAGGTTTCTGGTTGGCCGGGAAAGGATGAGGGGCTTTCGGAATCGAGACGCAAAGCTAGACGGCGGCAGCTTTCCCCGCACCACCACCGCCAGACACAAATCCTGGTGCCTCCAGCTTACCAAATCTGCACCAACCTCGAGGTCCGCCTCTTCCCCGCCGTGCCGTCCGCCTTGCTAGGACGCCGTGAGCTAGTATGGTCTGAAAAGCTCGCCACCTAGTTGCTTCAAATCTCTCCGGCCAAGTCTGTGAAGAAGGGAGATGAAGAGCACATGCATGGTGGAAGAGCTCCGGGTGGAAGATGACTGGACAGAGACTCGCCGGCGCTGGTGTCAGCGACGAGTCCCGGGGGTAGCGGTGCACGAGGATTTGCTCAGAAGCGGTGGATCTCCAACCTCCACCAGTCGCCGATTTCTCTTCATATCTGCAAGTTTTGGAAAAAAAAAGAGAGAAAGAGATAAGAGAGAGGTTCGATCTGTAATTAATTGACGAATTTTATACGTATTATTTTTCTTTCTTAAAAAACACACAAACTAAATAAAAATTCTTAAAATATCATAGTTAAAAACTTTTTAAGACCAAAAATTTCACCACAAGTTTTATTATTATTATCAATAAAACTTACTTTTTTCCCAAAACACCACAAGTAAAAATAACATTTAAATTATAGTTTTAATTAAAAAAAACAATATTTTAAACTCTAGAAACTAAAAATTGTATCTAAAATAGTAAATCAACTCAGAAAAAAGATTCATCTTGTTGGTTCATGCCAAAGTTTCTCAAACACAAAATTGTTAAATCATTTTGTTTTGTTTGATTATCAAGAATTGTTTTATGTTTAAAATTTATTAAAAATTGATTATTGTGTTGTTTGTGATTTATTTTATCATAAAATATAAATCAAAAGTTATAGCCTCCAATTCTTTTTAGTTTAATAACAAAACATGATAATAACAATAATAATAACCAAATAAAAAATATCAATTCTCGAAAAATCATGTTTGATTTTGTTTTTTTTTTTTTTTTTTAAATAATGGTAAATAAGTGCTATTTTTGGAAAAAGAAACTAAGTTTAAAGTAATTAAAAAAGGAATAATTATGCCAATCGAAAAAGAATAAAATTGGAGTTATATGAGTATGAATTGGGTAAGTGGGTGGTCCATTATTTATTGTTTGGTTCAATGATTCCAAGTGGAGTTGTGCATCACGGAATTGACCATTTGGTCCTATACGCGTTAGTTACTTTCTATCTTTATTTTTCTTGGGCTTTTGTTATATTGTTTTTGATATTGACTTAGTGACTTAAGCTATTTTTTTTTTTTTTTTTTCACTTAATTAGATTAGAATATACGAGGTTTGATAACAGCAAGCAAAACAGGGAGAGAAAAAACAGGGCAAAAAACAGGACAAAACGTTAAGCAGAGCAAAGTTCATCATAAGAGATGATGTCGGATAGCCAAGAAGGATGAGAGGAAGCTACATAAGAGTTGATTCTGAAATCCTTGGTGACACTTGTAGCTATTAGACGAGCTCTTTTGTTAGAGTGACGAGACTCTATGGAGAACTGCCAGAAGACAAAATGATGCTGAAGGGAGAGGACCTCGTCCGTGAAGGCATGAAGGGAGGGCCAATTAGCTGGAGAGTTTAAAGCATCCATCAGGGAAGGGGAGTCGCAGGCAAAAATTACCTTATCACAATGATGATAAGCCATGCTTTCAATCGCCCAAGTTAAACTTTGTTGGTACGATTGTTGAAGGGATGAGATTTGAGCGAATGCACGTCTGCTATGGTAGATGACTTTGGCATTGCTATCTCGTAAAATCCAAGCCGATCCTCCTAGTGATTTTGATTGATCAAAAGCTGAACCGATGTTGCATTTGAGCCAGCCGATTGGAGGGCGTTGCCATGACCTTCGGTTTATGCTTTGGAGACTGGAGTGATCGATGTCTTGTGATGAGAACCAAAGATCAGCTTCTTCTTTTGACTTTATCACAGCTTCGAGAGGGTTAAGAGGAGATCCTTCAAATAGAAATCTATTTCTGCTTTTCCATATATACCATAGTGTCCAAGGGAATACTCTCCTTGTCGATTCCGGCCAAAGAGAGTTTTTTGATGACACAAATAAATGGTATATATTGGAAAAGATAGAACCATTCTCAAAACCACCATCTGGACTTGGGAATTCAGATAGAGCCCAAATTTGTCTGGAAAAAGGACAGGAAAAGAGGAGATGGTTAACCGATTCTCCTATAGCTCCACACAACTGACATCGGCCATCTGTTTTGATGTTTCTATGAGCAAGAGAGTCATCCACTGCTAAAGCTTTATTAAGAACTCGCCAGATGAAGTGCTTAATTTTTGATGATGTAGAAAGATTCCAAACCTGCTCTTTTATATCATTGATAGAAGGTAAAGCCTCTGCTTGTGAAATATGGTTTAGATCTTTCGAACATGCCGATAACCAATAACCGGTTTTAACCGAATATGCACCAGAGAGAGTGTATTTCCAGAGCCAAAAGTCGTTCCTTGATGTCGCTGGTTTCATGGCCGTAATATCATTGATATCTTGTGGATAGAAGAAGGTTTCGAGTGCTTCAGAATTCCAGGATCCTTTTTGGTAATCAATAATTGAAGAGAGCTTTTGATCCAGTAAGAAAATCGGTTGTTTGATGAGAGGGGTCCTTTGATTTTCGGCTTTGTTGATCCATTTATCAGTCCAAATGTGGATAGTTGAGCCATTGCCAATGCCCTTTTGGAGTCCTTTGATTAGTAGCATCCTTCCGAAACAGAGACTTCGCCATATAAAAGATGGTTGCTTCCCGATTGATGCGGTCAGAAAATTCTTTTTTTGATAATATCGGCTTTTCAAAAGTTTTGCGGCGAGACTATCAGGTGATGAAACGAGGCGCCATGCTTGTTTAGCGAGTAGCGCTTGATTGAAGCACCTAATGTCTTTAAAACCTAGGCCCCCAGAAGATTTAGGAAGACAGCATTTGTCCCAACTAACCCAGTGAATTTTGTTTCTATCTGTTGCAGCTCCCCACCAGAAGTTGGCCATTGCGGATGAGAGGGATTTGCAAGTAGAGATGGGGAGTTTAAAAACCGACATTGCATAGACTGATAAGGCTGAGGCCACCGATTGTAGTAGGACATGCTTTCCACCTTGTGATAGCATCTTTGGAGACCAAGTGTTAAGTCTTGTGTGGAGCCTTTCCCTTAGGAAGTCCAGTAATTGGATTTTTGATCCACTAAAAACTTCTGGTAGGCCGAGATATGATCCAGCTCCTCCTGAATTTTTGATGCCTAAACAGAGATGAATAGCTGTTTTAACTTCTTCTTCGATCTTGGAGCCAAAAGATATTGATGATTTATCTTTGTTGATGTGTTGTCCATTTGCTTCTTCATAAATCCATAAAAGGTGATGAAGGTTTGATGCTTCTTCGTGTGTAGCTTTACAAATCATTATGCTGTCATCCGCGAAAAGCAAATGTGAGATTGTTGGACCATCAACCTTGAATCGGAAGCCGGTAATCTGAAGCGCAATTTCAGCTTTTCTAAAAAGGTGAGTTAAACCTTCGGTGCATAAGACAAAAAGAAAGGGAGAGAGAGGGTCTCCTTGTCGTAAACCCCTTTGAGGATGGATTAGTCCATAAGGTGAGCCGTTTATTAGAACCGAGTATGATGCTGTTGTGACACAGAACATTATCATTTTGATCCAATATGAATGAAATCCCATGGCTATAAGGAGAGCTTCCAAGTAAGACCATTCGATACGGTCAAATGCTTTTGATATATCGGTTTTTATCACCATGTGAGTGGTTGATATGGACGGATGGGTTCTCAGAGCATGAACTATCTCGTGTGCCAGACTTAAGCTATTATAATCATCTTCTTTTTACAACAAATTATTTATATTATGTTAATTTTCATTGGCAGGCTATCTTGAACCTTTGAAAGTATATCCTGAATTTAGTTTTATATACAAGTGAAACTTGTAATTATTCTTTATGTTATTTTGTTTATAGTAAAAGAAACATAATAGACAAGGAATGATTGATTAGCACTATTAACTATGATTGTCGCTTTTAAATTTGAATTTTTAAAAAAATAATTAGCATGATTAATCTAAGTGATTTTGACTAATCCATATATGTAGTTTTTCCACGTTGAACATATGAGAACAACTCAAAACTATTCTATAAATAGTGTTCCAAATTTTGAATGAAAATATAATTTATGTAAATTTATGCCTTGAAATCTATCTCGGTTCTTTTTTTCTTTGAGTTAGAAAAATATTAATATTCCCTAACAAGATATGTGAATTTAAGACTTCTCAAATCTCAAAGAAAAATAAACCATTACACCAAAAACTTTTTTGTTTAAAATTATCTTTTAAAATAAATAAAAATCCTTTATTGTTTGTTTATCAAAAAATACGAAAAACGTAGGTTTTAAGGTAGGACAGTTGTGATTGGTAAAATTTTAAGTATAACAACTTTAAAGTAAAATTAAAACCCCCACAGCCTTTCATAATCATATCCTCTCAAGATCAATTGGTTAAAACAGAAGCAGAAAAGTTGCAATTATATAAGGGTGTCTCAATTATTGGTGAGACCAATTTTGGATGTTAACAATTTGTCTCGACAGGGAAATTTAAAAGATAAAAATTGTGAAAATAGGTTATTGGCTAAAGTATAATTTGTAGAATGGATGTAATATAAACTAAATTTCTTAAATGGATACATTTGTAAATTTTTAAATAAATATTCTCAAGCTGTAAAACTTATATATAATATAATATTTGATTGATGATAATTAGAGAAATTTTAGAAAAAAAACAATAAAAATTAGAATTAGTGTGTAGGACAAATATACTAAACTCTCAATAGTATCAGATTTATTGTTCAAAATTTAGTTTAAATGAGATTAGAGTTTTGTTTTAGACTAATTAATAGAATTAGAATTTAATTTTAGACTTACTAATAGGATTAGAATTTAGTTTTAGATTTATTGTTTAAATTTAAGCCTTTTAAAATATTTTATATAAATAAAAAAATATTTTACGATATTTTTAAAATAATTAAAAATTCGTGATATTTTTTATAATGTCCCTAATATATATATATATATATTGCTTTTCACCATTCTCACACTAGTCAAAATATTTTGTTTCAAATTAGTTTGGTTTATACAATTCTCACACTCGTCAAAGATAGGAAAAAGTGGGACCCATCCGATATGCACCTCACCCGCGGGTCCTACGCGCCTGGTGAAGAAAGAGAAAGGTCTTTGTCTTCATCTCCTTACGCCTTTGTATTTGATTCGCATTTCGTGGGTGTGCTTTGGTGCATCCCCATGGCGCCCATTCTCTATCATTTTATGTATTTAATGACATTCCTTATAAATATATGCAATATCTTTGAAGAAAATCTCAAAACTTGTGGTGAATGCAATCTAACCACAAAATTACACATTTAGTTGCCACATAATCTTCTAGTGGTCTTATAAGCTTTACAAAGGGACTTGTATAGCTTTGATATATGCAATGCTAATTCGTTCAATGCTACTTTTATTCTGTTACAAAATTGTTAAACTTAGACTGTATGGTTGCAAGACTAGTAACTTCCATGGAAAAGAAAACTAAAAAGCAAATATTCCAATGCCAATGTGTCATATATCTCTTTGTTCAGGTCACCAAATACGGATCAAGAACGAGCCTACGAGTGACCAAAGTGTAAAAGATTTGAGACAAACAAATAACATTTCACCTTTAACAAACACTTGGAAGAAACAGAGATCCAAGGGGGGAGAAATATGCTAATTGCCTTGTTTGAAGAGAATGGAAGCTAAACCAGCTCTCCACCCGAAAACAGCTGATGGCTCAGGCCTTTTCTGTAGAAGTGATGCCAAACCAGCTGATGCGCCTAGACCCGGCAGCCTCACCATCTCTTGATTAGCAATTGACTCAGACAACCTGTTTTATAATTACAAAACACTTCAAGTAAGTTTCTTGCTACTCTCAACTCTACAAAGGGAAACAAATTGTATGTGCCTCATGCTCATTCAATATCTCACTTTGTATTTTCTGCTTGTGAGGTGAGGTTACACATAAATACATTTTTTCGAAACGAAATTGCAATTCTAGCAACTAATTCAAGCCTTTGGATCAAAGTAAACAGCCAAGAAACCTATATTTCCAAGACCAGCTATCAATGGTCAAATCAAATCAGAGCTTTGGTTCTTTAGTTTCTTTATATCGAATTAGAAGTAATCATCTTCATGAACGAGTTACACCTTTTTAATGACTCAAAAGAGATACAAAATGCACTTACAATGGAGGAGGGAATATTCCGGCATGAGTGATGGTGCTGTATCCTTGCCTTTGCTTGTGTTTAGGATTCGAAGAACATATGACGTAGACTCGTCCACGACGTTTCACTGTCTTACAAAACTCACACATCTTCTTCACTGATGATCTAACCTTCATTGCTTCTCCACTCTATAGAATTTCTACAAATACAATTCTTCAAACATTCGGTTTGAGATTCAATACTAAAGATTGTATCCTCTAAACATCTCACTTCCAAAATCGTAAATCGGATGAAGAAACTAGCTAGTATAAACGAATTTCTAGACTATAGATAGATCCAGATACGTAAATCGAATGAAAAAAACAAATCAGACGAAGAACAAAGAATACCTGCGAATTCGAAGCCGACTACGAAGAGAATCCGATCGATAAACAAAAAAACTCAAATGAGAGGGTTTTACAGATACAACCTACCAATTGACTATAATGGGCTTTTTATGGGCTTTATTCTTATTACTTAGGCTTGACCCGAAACAAGAATCCGGTTCCGACCCGACATGATTATGATCAGATCTAAATATGCGATTTTGGAGCGGCGAAGCGATTTGCTGAGGCTGTGTCACCACCGTCGTCGACCATCCGTTTTTGATGCCCTAATTACTTTTTTTGGAGTTTTATGAAAATGGACAGCGACATGGAAATATCTCTCGACAGGCTTCCTATTAAACGATTGGAATCTATAGAAGAAAACGGCGCCGAGCGTTTTCCTACGTAAGTTTTTTGTCTCGAAACCAGAATCTTCCTAGATTGTTTTTGCTTCTGATTTTGATTTCTATGATTCATTGTTTACGTATAGTGACGTTGGTTACGATGATAAGAGAGTATCCTTGATCCGGAGAGTAGACTTTGCGTGGGCGTTAGAAGAGGAAGATGAACTAAAGAAGAAGAAGCAGAAGAAAAGCTCTAAGGAGAGCTCTGAGCAATGGCCATGGAAGGGTATGGTGGAGAATTTGCAGTTGGCTCATCAGGAGCTCTCTGTCATTATAGACCTTATCAATACTGTGAGGGACTCTCTGTGCTTACATTGATAAATTTTGATTCAAATTCGGAGTAGAAAATGTATATTAGCATATCCATGGTGATGCTTGAATTCATATTCAAATATGGATGCAAGAATACTTTGTTTAATTATAGCTCTGTAGGGTCTGATTATTAGGTTGATAGAAGGATCTGAAGCTTGGTTTCTTTATGCTGTCAAAGAATTGAAACAACAGTTTCTTTATTACTGTGTTAAAGAGTGGCAAAAATAGATAGTATGAACACGTAAGAAGAGGCAGAAGAGCTTTTTGGGTAATATTTAATGAGGAGAGAATTCTTCAGTTTATTTTCTGACATTGTCTTTTTAGGTCGAAGCGAATGATCTAGTGACGGTTGCTGGGATGACCAGACCTAAGCCTTTGCCGAATGAGATTCTCTCAGATCTTGCTGTGTCTACTGCTACTAAGTTACAAAGCTACCGGGTAACCATTAAGATAACTTTCTTATTTGCAAATTAAAGATGGAAAGGTTTTGGTTATAGTTTTAGTTTTAGTTGATACTTTTTAGTGCCCTGAGAATCTGTTGGCAAGAAACGAACGTGCTTAGTAATCTTGTGAGCTTATGTTGTTTTTGGATACATGTTATGTTTGCAGCATTTGGGAAAATACTTTAAGCAATCAGCAAAAGCTTTACAGCAGAAAGTCAATCGTGAAGCAAGGTTTTATGGAGCTCTTATCAGGTTTGAGTTATTGCTAATAAACTACCATTGAATGGCAGCTTCTATTGTTAACAAGAAACTTTAGGGCAACTCCTATTGCAACTCTATGAATTTTTCTTTTTTCTGCATGTTGATGCTACTTTTATTTAGCTTACAATGGCATAGCTATTTTGTGTTGTATTGTATGTTATGACTGTAATATACGTATAAGCATTTTATTACTTTTATACGTTCAATGTGAGTAACTTTAAATTTGGAGTCTTACGTTGTTGTTGCTTAGCCCTGCATAGTAAAGTACTCTAGATACGTACAGTGTACTTTTTCTAAGGACCTTGCATAACTATGCTAACACAAATTAGATAAATTCTGTTGACATTGTGTATAGTCTGTATAAAATGATAAGATGACTTCAGATTCTTGAATAGAGATTATTTAACAATTGCAAACGGTGCTTTTGTTATTATGCTGACGCCTGGCAACCTTATAGGTTGCAGCGGAACTGGAAAGTCAAGCGACAGCGTGTTCTTGCTTCAAATACCAGCAATGAGGGTTTCACGATTGATCTTTCTGACAGTTCAGTATGTGATCCTACCTCTGGTTTTCGCCTATCTACACTGTCTACTATTCGTATAGATCATGATTCAGCTGGTATGCTGGCCATTAATCTTCCCCAAGATTCGTGGTATTCTCTTCGTTTTGGGTTCGTTGGCTTAAACTCAGTCGATAACCCAAACGAGTTTTACGAGCAAAGAGACTCCACTACTGGTCAGGATATCTCTGGAACATCAGAGAAGCAGTCTGTAAATGACGATGATTCTGTTAAAGAAACTCATTCACTATTGAGGCGGGTGCATAAATCGATATTTGCTGAGCAGGTGATTTTTTCTGTCATATATCTCATACTGTATTTGGTATGTCTCTTCATGACATTTTTCTCACTTCTTTGAACTTATCTTATCAGTTGTTTGAGATGCTAAATCGTGAAGCATTCAATGAAGGTGCGGGATTCAGCATTAGTGGAATACGAGAAAATTTTATGGAATTGAGCATTAGCCAAGGAGCTTCTTTGTTTGTATCTCTCTATCCATCAGGCAAAAATTCCAGCATTAAGAAGTCGGAATCTTCGATCTTGCCTATTGTAGTTTCTGACAGAACAGAACAAGCAGAAGGAGACTACCGCTTGAAGAATCGAGGATTCCCTAGTCGTGCCAGCTATGAAATATACTTGCAACAAATTTTTCATGAGCATGCCTTTAGCAAAACTAAAGATCAGTCCAAGTCGAAAAGTAACCGAACATCCAATCAAATCGCAAAGGAAACCAACTCTGGACTTCTTGATCATTTCTGCTTATCTTTGGCTCATAGAATCTTCTCAAATAAAGTTCTTGTGCATCTGGAAAGCGTGGTATTTTCTTGTACTGTGTGACATTTGATTGGATAATCATTCTCTATTGAGAAATTTGTTTTGAGTAATTGAAGCTTCCTTGGCAAACAGGTCTGCAAGGTCCCATATCTTCATTTGATATCTCATCCTACATGGAATTCTCGAACATCTTCATGGACTGTCTTCATGACTGTTCCTCCATCAATTATTCTCCAAGGAAACTCTGAAACCGAGTCTCCAGATGGTAAGAGGAATCTTAAAACGCAGTTCCGGACAAAAGTGATGGTGAAAGATGATTGCATTAGCGTTGAAGCGGAATGCACACCCAATGTTGTTGGCTTAATGAAAAGCAGTTCCTGCAATTTATTCTCTATGAATAGATACGAGTGTGATGTATCCGATCTTCCCGTGATAATCCTCCAACAGGTAATCTTCAAACAGACCCTTCATGTCATAAAGCTGCTCATTTCAACACTGCCTGCTTATTGATTAGGGTTTATGGAATTATGGGTTAGTATTAGGGTTTTAGGAGAAGTAATGTTTTGTTGTGTAAAATCGGATCAGGTGGCGAGCCAGATTGTGTGTTGGCTACTAGAGGAAGCGAGGACGGTTGGGACAAAAGTGAGCCGAGATTTTCTGTCTTTGTCGATAGAGATAGTGGAAGGACAGAGAGTGAACCTTGTGGCGCAAGTAAACCCTGAAGATGTAAAGGGATGTATCTCTTGGTGGCTTGTGATGGAAAATGGCTGTTCTCAAGAAAGCAAAGGCGTGGCTGAGAGTCGGAGGTTGTTGGGACATTTATCACTCGATGTATTGTACTCTGTTCTCATGGATTTAATTAACTTGTGTGGTACTGGTCGCGATGCTTTTGAGAAATTGTAAAAGAAAGAAGACAGAACAATTAGTGTTTTTTAGCCAACTGTGAAAAAAATCATTTGGTGATCTTGCACATTATTGCTCTCTTTGGCTTTTTATAGTTTACTAACCATCGTCGTCAACATAAATTGTAAGTAAATTATTTTTTTGTCAACATAATAATATTAATTTAATATATAACAAAATACATGTCTAGGTGAGCCAATCTTTAATAAGTTAGATATGAATATGTCTAATTATTTTATACATAACAAGATAAGATAAGTTTTTTGAAATACCACACAAAGTTCAAATTACAAAATTACTCAAAACATCATTGATTTCTTTTCCAAAATTTTATATATTAAATGCGAAATAACTTTGCATACGTGTCGGGACCATGTAAAATTTCAAATTTAAATAACATTTACAATTTCAAATTTAAATAACATTTATGAGTTTAGTGAAATATCATAATTACGAGTTATATCACTATATACTAGTCAAAATATATATATATATATATATATACAAATAAATTATTATATATTCATTTACTATTTCATTTTAATATAAATATATACGATCTACATTATATCAAGATATTTCATATACGATTGTATATTCTCTTTATATAAATAGGATTTTCATGGATAAACATGTTGTAATCAGTTTTTATGTTTTTCTTAAATTTTTATTTTTATTTGTTCATGTTATTAATTTATTTTTGTTTGTGATGGTAGGTTATTATTCATTTAGGTATGTGTTCGATAATGTTATGTGTTCATATATTGTGCTTTGTCTTCATACATTTTTTGTTTTATGTTGATTTAGGTCCATGTACTCAAACAACTCAATCAAATATGTAGTAGTAAATTATTTTTGTATTCATATATTATATTTTGTGTTCGTAAATTTAAAATTTTTTGTTTATAAAATTTTAATGTATATAATTTATTTTAATTATAGTTTTTATATTTTAGTTTATTATATTTTCGTTCCATAATTTTCATATTCATATCATCATATTGAATCAACATATTTGTGGATATGATAGTTATTTTTTTCTGTATTTTAATATCACATCTGTTTTATTTTTTGTGCATAAATAGTGCGTACAATTATTTTATATGCAAAATTTGTGCAAATTTTGGGTTTATGTGAATAAAACTTTTTGTATAAAGTAATATCATGTGCAAATTTTAAGTTTTCTTCAATATTGTCATTGTATCTAGTAAATTAATTTGTATATATATCGTTCCACATATACTTTTTATTAACTTTAATGAGTTATTCGTTACAAGAAATACGGAGAGGAAAAAAAATTTGAAAGTGCTTCAAAAGGAGACTGGTAGAAAGGTTATATATTACAAACATTTTCTTCTATATTTAAACACCAGTTTCATTTTTTGACGTAGTATAAAAATAATATTTTTTTTGTAAAATTATTATTTGTACAAAATTTATGCTTATATGCGAAGTAGGGTTTTCTCGTAATTTTTTGTTTCGTGAAATTTTTTTGCATATGAAATTAGGGTGTACTCACATTTTTCTGATTCGTGCAAATTTTGTACATATACGAATTTCATTTTTGTACAGTTTTCTGTTTTGTACAAATTTTTTGCATATACGTATGGTTTTATTGCGTTATTATGTTTCTTGCAAATTTTTGGCATATGCGAATTAGGGTGTTTATGTTAGTTATTCAGAAAATTGAGAAAATTTCGGGTTTTTGTGAATAAAACTTTTCATATAAATAATATCATGTGCATATTTTGGATTTACTTGAATATTGTCATTGTATCCCGTAGGTTAATTTGTATCGTTCCACATATACTTTTTATTAACTTGAATGAGTTATTCACTACAAGAAATGCATATAGGAAAACGATTCCGAAAATGCTTCAAGAGGAGACAGGTGGAAAGGTCATATATTAAAAATATTTTCTCCTATATTTAAACACTAGATTGTTTTTTATATAATATAAGATTAACATATATTTTTTAATTATTATTTTTTTCTAAATTTTTGTACAAAATTTATGCTTGTATGCGAATTAGGGCTTTGTCGCAGTATTTTATTTCGTGCAAATGATATTATGTTGTTCTCGCATTTTTCTGATTCGTGCAAATTTTGTACATATACTAATTGTAGAAACCCGTATTTGATGAAGAATGTTTTATCGATTTGTATATATATTTCGG
>OVBE01012306.1:0-13498 GCA_900406425.1 Iberis pinnata
GGAAATCCCTTCGAATCGTTTTTTAAAGAGAACCTGTCAAACTGTCGTGTGGCCGTCAATCACGCTCTGATCGCACGATTATGGTTCATCAACCAGGATTAAGGGCCTGTCTCCTTAGAAACCAAGGATACAGAGGTACGAGCCTATAGAACAAAAAAATTTCACTAATAACCTTGAGACCAACTTTCAAACTACATGCCACCTTTTATCTTAACAGAAAAGTTAACTACAATTTTATATTTTTACATTTAGTGATATGTAGCCTTTTTCCATCTATTGAATTATAATAACCGAGAGAATTAACACAAAACACAAATTTCGACCGACATAGCTCGAAACCACAATAAACAAAGCCTAGGCAAATGGGAGCCCGAAATATTAACAACTAATCCTGCAAATGCTATTAGAGAAAGGGAGAAACTAACAGGTACTAATTACAAACAAAGAACTACAAGAAACAAAAACGAGACACCCAAGACAAAACGCAGAGCACGCTTCACCCACGCAAGCGCTGACACTTCTGCTTCACATGTCCTCACTAAAATTCAATAAACTTCTGAATATAGGAGCGATGCACTCTTAAGAAAGGTTGAACGTGTCTCAGTAGCGGAGAATTAGAACCATCACTAATGTCGCTAGACGACAAATGAAAGCAAAAAAAAAAAAAGAATGCATACACAGTCATACCTCGCTTCAAGTCTGAAGGGTTGATCACGTGGAGGAGGCTAGAAGCTGCCTAGTCGATTCTTCGAAACATGAAGAGAGCGATTCGAGAAGGCCGGGAGAAACTTTAAATAGACAAAGCAGCTAAAAAATACCAAAACTCAAAGGCAAGAGCAGGATTACACAACTCAAAAACCAGCCACACGAAGCAAAAAAGCCACCAAAACCAGCCAAGCCAAGCAAGAGAAGAAAGCTAAAGATAACACAAACACTGACCAAGGGTCTAAAGCAAGGGCCAATAAGCCACACCCGAAACTGCCTGATTCCACCCATTCCCTAAAAAACCAGCTCGCTATCCACTAAAGCTAGTAGTGTTATATATCCTACTTAGCTTTTATTTAAGAACTAAAAAAGGAAACGCAACGGTAGAAGTTGAATCTCCAATAATTGCTCTGTTTTTCTTTGGCAACGAGATCTCGTAGAAAGATTCTCCACTCCTCCTCTGTCCTCCTCTTCGTTCGGTAAATCTCCATTGATTTTTCTTCTTGTTTCTATGTTTAGGCTCATTAAGGTTCCAAAGCCAAATCTTCAAAAGTAATCACCAAGCAATATCAAGTTCATAATCTCTCTTTATTTTTATTTGTTGTTTCCAAATTAGAAAGTTTAAGACCAACCCTTTTTCCTTGTCTTTTAGCACTCTGATTTATGTGTTTGTTTCTAAGTGCATTTCTCGCAGACAAGAGGAAGGTCCAGTGAACTAAGCTTTGGGAGAAAACTTAGAGATGGAATCATCATCTCATATCGAAAGAGACAATCGGAAAAAGTACCGGAAGTGAGCAAAAGTCGTCAATGGTAGATTTTTCATATTCTGAAAGCTCAAGAGAAAAGCTTAAAAGAGAGAGAGAGAGAAAAAAACTTAAAATTTATTATTTGACAACTTGATAAACATTACAATCGATTTCTCAATATAAAGAGAAAGATAACTAATAAAGTTTTGAAAACTGTAAATCATTGGCACGTGATAACACTGGATTTTAAGATTGAAAATCTGTTATTTTGGATATTTTTGTCTCCATTGATGAGTTGTATGCTCATATAAAAGCTGTTGTAACCTTGGAGCCGTTAGAGGAGAATGCATGGTCTGGTTTTGTCTCTGAATCTAATTTTGTCTCTGAGTGCTGAAACGCAGAGTTTCATTTTGTTGTTGAGTGGACTGAGACTTGTTTATTAAATGGGCCAACGCTTGATTGTATTTTAATGTTGAAGTCTCTATCTGAATTGGAGTCTTCACTCTTATACACCCCCTCAAACTTGTGTCAGGTGGAATCATGACACCAAGTTTGTCTCTAAGCTTGAAGTAAGGTTCTTGTAGTAATGACCTGGTGAATATATATGCAATTTGAAGATGTGCTGGTATGTGTTTCACATTCAGCTTTTCCATGGCTACCCGTTCTCTGACATAGTGGAAATTGATGTCAAAGTGTTTGGACTTATAGTGAAAAACATGATTAGCTGTAAGGTGTACAACAAACAGATTGTCACAATAGAGAACTGGAGTGAGTTGCTTTGAAACTCTAATTTGTTTGAGCATATTATTGAGCCAAGTTACTTCATATGCATCAAGAATAAGAGTCATGTACTTTGCCTCTGTTGAGGACTTTGAGACAGTGGGATGTCTCTTAGCTGACCACGATATCACATTTGAGCCAAGTAGAGTACAAAAACCACATGTTGAATATTTTGACTCTTTACAGCCTGCCCAATATGAATATTTGTAGTAATAGAGTACTGAATCAGAGTATGATATGAGGTTTATTCCCATATGAACTGTGCCTTTGACATATCTCAGTATACGCTTTAGCATATTCAAGTCTGATAGTGTTGGAGAATGCATCTTTTGGCAGACATAGTTGACGGAAAATTGAATGTATAGTCTGGTTAAGGTCAGATATTGAAGTTTTCCTGCCAAAATTCTAAACAAAGTTGGATCAGAGAACAACATTAGAGAACTAGGGACTCTGTCAAGCTGCAGAGGTAAATGAGTTGCTGCAGATTGACAGTCTTCCCTTCCGGAATTGATAAGTAATTATGTTGCATATTTGGTCTAATTAAGAAACATTCCGGATGAATGAAACATAGCTTGAATACCCAACAAGTAATGCAATTGACCCATGTCCTTCATTATGAATTGATTGTTCAAGGATGTAATGAGTTGCTTTATTAGTTCTGGCTTGTTTCCTCTCATGATCATATCATCTACATACAGGGGAAAAAAAATCACATCAGAATCATGATGATAAATGAAAAGTGAGGGATTAGAGATGCTGCAGATGAACCCAAATTGTAGCAGGAAAATGCTGAACTTGTCAAATCAAGCTTTAGGGGCTTGCTTTAAGCCATAAATGGCCTTTTAAGTTTACACATATAGTATGGTTTGTTTTAATCTTGAAAGCCTGGTGGTTGTATCATGTAAACTACTTCTTTTAACTCTCCATGTAGAAAGACATTTTTTATATCCAATTGTTTAATATCCCAACTTTGTGTTACAATTATGTGTAGTATCATTCTGATTCTAGCTGACCTTAATATTGGACTAAATTTTTCTGTATATTCTATTCGTTCTTCTTGTTCATAACCTTTGACAACTAACATGACTGTTAGTTTATTCAAACTTCCATATGCATTGAGTTTTCTTTTAAAAATCCATCTGCATCCCAACAATTTATATACAGTCTCTAATGGTACTAGTTCCCAGGAATTTGTTTCAGACATTGAGTTCATTTCTTCACATATAGCTTTTGTCCATCCTTCATCTTTGAGAGCTTGTTTAGCTGTCTTTGGTCATAAACAACCAGTTGTAACATTAACCATTGCATATTTAGGATTAGACTTAAAAATCCCAGACTTGGCTCTGGTAGTCATAGAGTGAGAACCTGTAACTAAGTCTCCAGGTGACTGATCTGACTGTGTAGATGATTCAGTTCGATTGTTTATCAATTGATCTTATGTGTCTGAGTTTTGATCTTGTACCACATGATGGTCAGGAGCTTCCTCTTCAATTCCTTAGTCATCTTCTTGTGCTAAAAGAGGTTCAAAATCAGGAGTTGATAGATTAACTATGTGTTGTAGCTGAGAATTGGGAGGCTCAGAAACATCATTATAATTGGGAAGTGGAACTGATTTTGCATCTTGTCGACCTTGAATCAAGCACCAATATGAGAACAAAGATTGTTGAGTCACTTGTTGATAAGTTTTATACAAATTAGTGAATGAAAACTATGTTTCATTGAATATAACATGTCTATTGATGTAGACTGTACCAGTTGGTGGATACAAACATCGATACCTCTTGCTTCTCTTTGTAACTCAAAAACACACACGGAGGAGACTTTGAATCCAGCTTTTTCTTCATGTATGGTTTAAGATTTGGAAAGCATTTACACCCAAACACTCGCAAAGCTGACTAGCAAGTAAGTTTACCATTCAACACTTCAAATGGACTTTTGAAACCTGGCAAAGTACATGAAGGTAACATATTGCCCAAAAAGTTTGAAGTGAAGAATGATTCTACCCATAATTGTTTTGGAACTTTGCTGTGAAACATCATGGATAGACCCAGTTCTATCAAGTATCTATGTCTCATTTCTGCCAAACCATTCTGGTGAGGAGTATGAGGACATAAGATTAGTTGTCTAATTCCACATTTTTTCAAGTGAGTTATGAATTGATTGCTGGTGAATTTACTCCCTCCATCACACTACAACATATTGATCTTAGTCCCATATTGTGTCTTAACTAGCTTCTGAAATTTCAAAAACACTTGAAAGCAATATGATTTATTTTTAAGAGGATAAAATCAACAATATCTTTAGAAGTTGTATAAATATGACATAATATTTAAATCCTTGGTTTGAAACAACTGGTGAAGGTCCCAATAGATCAGTATGAATTCTTTCTAGGGGTCTTGAAGAAACAAAATCAGAAGCTAGAAATGGGAGTCTACTTGAATTTCCTAACTGAAAAGCATCACACAGAACATGATCACTCATCTTATTCATTACTATTGCGTTAATCTTGAATAAACGTTAAAGAATTTCCTTGTGAGGATGACCTAAATGCTCACAATTGTTGCTTGTTGTCTTTGTGAGTAGAAAGTTTTAAATCCCATATTCTCCAACTGGTAAAGATCATCATGCCTTCTTCCGTGAGCTATCAGATTGTTTGTTCCCTTGTCCTTAACATAAACAATTTTATTATCGAATATGAAGTAACAAGGATAATTTGAAGTGAGCTTAGACATTGATAATAGGGATTTAGTAATACCAGAACATATTAAGACATCATTAAGAGGCAAGTTACCTTTGGTTATTTGAAGTTATATTGATCCAATATGAGTTTATAGGCAGAAACTCACCATTGCCAACAATTACATAAATCATCTCCAGTGTGTGTTTCTACATTCTGCAAATGATTGAATGAGTTTGTAACGTGAGCTGTAGCTCATGTATTAGGAAACCATTCATGTCCTGAGTTGTTGTTCTGATCAGATACCCTCATGGTTGCAAGAGCTTTGTGCATTTCTTCATTCTGATAGTCCTGGTCGAATCTATTGTAACATTTAAAGGTAGAATGACTGTATCTCCCACATATTTGGCAATTAGGTCTTGTAGATGAGCTAGATTTTGCACTATTTTTTAAGTTAAAACCTCCACTTTAGAACTGTTGGTAAAATATTCTACCTCTTATAGAGTATGAGTTGTTTGAGTTCCTTCCTCTGTAGTTTCAACTATTGTTGTACTGTCTTCTTCCTCTATTATTGTATCTTCTACCAGTGTTGAAAGAAAGATGAGTTGTGACTTCAACTGTTTCCTTGTAGCTTTGTATCAAACCAATGAGCTTGAACTCAACATCTTCATAATTCATTTCAGCTATAGTATCCATTGAGTTTTCAATGATTGTGGATGTGGACTCATACCCTTTTCCTAGACCATTTAGAGCAGCATAAATAATTTCTTGGTCTGAAAAACCGTAACTAATATAATCCAGTTGATAACACAACTTTGATTTCTCCCAAATACTTTGTCATTGTCTTATGGTTTTCACAATATTATGCAGTTTCCTCTGCAGATCCAACTTTCTGGTGGCTAAGACCCTGTTGTATTTCTTACCCAAACAATACCATACTTCCTAAGCCGTATGTAGTCCATAAGCATCTCTTAAGCCTTCTTCAGACAGAGAGCCAAAGATTCAAGCTTTAACTAGTTGATCCTTCTGAATCCATACATCAAAGGTTGGATTAGCTTCTTCTTTCTCAGTTTCTCTAACCTTTACCACACGAGTCGTAACTGGTTTTGCTTCAGATCCATTGACAAAGCCAAGCAGCTTTGGCTAGATAGGAACGATTCAAGTTGAGTTTTCCACAATAAGTAGTTTGTTGAGCATAACTTAAGAGTGAAACATTGTGAGATGTTTAGAATAAGTAAGTTAGAGCCTTCCATGACTCTGATACCATGAAATCTCAATAGAAGAGCTTTAAAGAGAGAAAAAATTAAACTTTATTATTTGACAACTTGATAAACATTACAATCGATTGCTCAATATAAAGAGAAAAATAACAAGTAAGGTTTTGACAGCGGTAAATCATTGGCACGTGATAGCACTGGATCCTATGATTTAAAATCTGTTATTTTGGCTATTTTGTCTCCATTGATGAGTTGTATGCTCATGTAAAAACTACTGTTTCCTTAGAGCCGTTAGAGCAGAATGCAGGGTCTAGTTTTGTCTATGAATCTGATTTTTTCTCTGAGTACTGAAACGCAGAGTTTCATTTTGTTGTTGATTAGGCTGAGACTTGTTTATTAAATGGGCCAGTGCGTGATTGTAGTTTGATGTCAAAGTCTCTGTCTGAATTGTAGGCTTCACTCTTATATATTCTTCATCGTGGATGAAAACGACGTTTGCGACTACGATTAGTTTAGAGGATAGTAATTGGGATTCACCGATGGAAGAGGAAGATTGAGTGATTCAACAGAGGAAGACAATTAAATTACACAATTTTGATCAAAATTGCAAGAGAAATAAAATTAGGGTTCTAGGTGTGGTTTATGATTAAAGTAAACCAGATCTTTTGTTTAATATATTAGGCTTTGTCAGTATGAGACGGAAGACGGAAGGGTAGTTAGTGGCGTTGATAATCCGCTTAGATTCCGATAGTAGCACCCAGAGATTCACCAGGGAAGGAGATGTCGTCGGCGAAATAAATCTTGTCGCTGCCATTGAAAGAATCACAATCACGAGCTTAGATGGTTAGAGGAGAGAAATAAGAGTTTGGAGAAGCTATAATGAAAATAGCTATGGTAATACATAGAGAGAGTTTTGTGAGAGAAGAAAAAGAAGTAAGAGAAGTTAAAATGCATTTTTTTAATTCTTAATAAAACCCGCGTATAAGTTTAGTCAATGAATTTAATTACCTTTAAACGAGTCACTTCTTCTGTTAACCAGAATATCAGTGTGTAAGTCGTTAGTCACTTTCAAAATTGTCGATGATAGTTTCAGTAATTTTATGGTTTGAAGTGCTAGTGGTTCCATGTCAAAGTTAAAAATGCTAGAAAATGCAATTTTGGAACTTTTTTTAGCGATATTCCCTAAATAAAACTTGTGAATGTAGTGTCTATTATTGAGTATGAATCATTACAATATATAATACAACAACTTATGTAACTATGGAAAGTGTAAATGTACAGAATATATGATTGAAGGTGATTGATACTTATGTATCCTTAACATCCCCCCTCAAGATGGAGGAGAAGGGACTACTCCAATCTTGTCTCTGAGCTCAATGAACCTGGTCCGAGAGAGAGGCTTCGTTAAAGCATCAGCAAGCTAATCTTTTGTATGAACATGGGACACGCGAAGCTGGTGAATGGCCACTTGTCCGCGGATGAAGTGATAGTCAATGGCGATGTGCTTCATGCGAGAGTGAAATACGGGATTAGCACAAAGGAAGGTTGCACCAACATTGTCACAATACATAACCGGAATGTGTGGGATTGAAATGTGAAGTTCTGTTAACAGATTGCAAAGCCAACATATTTCTGATGCAGTATTAGCAACTGACCTGTATTCCGCCTCGGTTGAGGACCGAGCTACTCCGTTTTGCTTCTTTGCAGTCCACGAGATGGGATTGTATCCTAAGTAGATAATATAGGCATTGGTGGAGACATAGTCATCTGAATCGCCAGCCTAATCGGCGTCAGAGAAAGCATGGAGTGTTGAAGTAGATGCGGCAGAGAGATAGAGACCATGTGTCACTGTGCCAGCTAGATAATGCAATACTCTTTTAGCTGCTTGCCAATGGGTAGTGGTTGGTTTGTGCATAAATTGAGACAGTCGATTCACTGCATAACTGATGTCAAGCCTTGTGAATGACAGATACTGTAAACTACCGACCAACTTCCTGTATGTTGTTGGATCAGACAATATATCACCAGAGTTTAACTGAAGTTTTGGGGTTGTAACCATCGGAGATGTGACAGGCTTGGTATCGGTCATGTTGTGGCGATGCAAAAGGTCCAGAATGTATTTACGTTGGGATAGGTAAAGGCCTTTTGAAGTGCGCCTTGCTTTGATGCCGAGGAAATAGTTTACAGGTTCCGAGTCTTTGACAGAGAATTTTGTCCCCAGTTGAGTAAGGACAGTGTGAATGGCCTTCGCATTATTCCCAGTTATTAGAATGTTATCCACGTAAACTAAAAAATAAAGCAGAACAGAGCCAGAGTGGAAGACGAACAAAGACGTATCTGCTAAGGAATTGGTGAAGCCAATAAGCAGAAGATAAGATCGAAGTTCATCATACCAGGCACGAGGAGCTTGTTTTGGGCTGTAAATAGCTTTCCGGAGTCGGCAGACGTGGTGGGGTTTGTCCGTATTGATGAAATCGGGAGGCTGCTCCATGTATACTTCGTCTCTCAAAGTACCTTGCAAGAACGCATTATTGACATCCAACTGACGAATTGCCCATGAATTAGTCACTGCAATATGAAGAACGAGGCGGATTGTGGATGCTTTAACAACCGGGCTAAAAGTTTCTTTGTAATCTCGACCAAGTCTTTGATTGTAGCCTTTAGCGAGAAGTCTCGCTTTGAATATGTGTAAGGAACCATTGGAAGAAAATTTATGCTTAAAGATCCACTTACAGCCCACGACATGATGATGGGGTTGGCGAGGCACAAGCTCAAGAGTCTGGTTACGGGGAAAGGCATCAATCTCCTCTGCCATAGCGGCACGCCATCGAGAATCTTTGATAGCTTGATTCACTGTTTGTGGTTCACAGGTTAGGTTGGTGATGGTAGTAGTGAGATTATATTTTGGGTTAGGTTTGCTAATTTGATTTTTTCTTCGATTTTGCATCGGGTGGTGATTTAGAGGAGGATGAATGTCGGGTGAAGGGGGAATGATAGAAGAGAGTAGGGAATTATCATTAGGTGGAGTTGGGTTTATTTGTGGGCTGGGATAGGTAGATGGGCCTGAATTTGTAACAGGTGGAATTATATGATGTGGTATAGGATTAGCGAGTGGTGGATTTGAGAGAGTTGGTAAATCAGCTGGTGCTATTGGGTTTTGAGTAGTAGTTGGGCCTGAATTAATGATGGGCTTGGCTGGGTTTGAGTTAGGAGAATTAGGTGGAGGGTTTGTGGTTGTGGGTAAGAGATCGTGACCTGCAACAAAAGAACACGATGAAGACTGACCTGAAATCGCTTGAAGGTGTGGATCAGAGGGCGGTGGGTCATGATTCGCCAGACGCGGAGGGAGCTGTACGTGAATGACGGACGGAGAAGGATTTTGGGCAATTGGAGAAGAGTGAGATGATTCAGAATTTACGGTTTGATGAAGAGAGGTGTAAGGAAACACACGCTCATCGAAGGTTACATGACGTGAGATGAAGATGCGCCCAGAAGCAGGTTGAAGACAATAATAAGCACTTTGAGTCAAGGAATATCCCAGGAAGACACATGGGGTGGATCGTTGTTGCAGTTTGTTGTTGTTGTAAGGTCGAATCCAGGGAAAAGAGAGACAACCAAACACTCGAAGCTTATGGTAATTAGGAGTTTGGGCGAAGAGCTTCTGATATGGTGATTGTTGGTGTAGAACCGGCGTTGGTAGACGATTGATCAAATACACTGCTGTGGCAAATGCATATGGCCAGTAAACCGAAGGAATNAAAGGAATCTTAGCTCGAGACAAAAGTGACATCCCGGTTTCCACGATATGGCGATGTTTACACTCAGATATGCCGTTGTGTTCGGGAGTGTGAGGCGGAGACGTATAGTGCGTAATTCCAGAGGCTTGAAGAAACGATTTCAAAGCTAAAAATTCACCTCCATTATCGGAATATAAGGTACCAATTCTTTGATCAAATATGTTTTCAACCAGAGATTTGAATGGAATGAAAACGTCTTTAACTTGTGACTTCTTTTGCAGAGGATAGGGCCATGAATATCTGGTAAAATGATCAACGAGGACTAAATAGTACTTGAAATTGTTGGTTGAGGTAATGGGTGAGGTCCAGAAATCCGTAAAGATTATTTGAAGAGGAAAAGAGGAGACAATAGATGTTTGCGAGAAGGGTAAGTGGTGACTTTTATTGATAGAACAATCAACACACAAATTGTTTGTTGATACAGACTTGCAAAAAGGTAAACCAAATTGAGAGAGAATAGTTTTTAAAACTTTAGAAGAGGGATGCCCGAGGCGATAGTGCCATTCATCTAGGGTGATTTTAGTGGTAGAAGTTGTAAAGTGAGAGGTGGGAAAAAGTTTAGAAGATGATGGCCACACGTACAGCTCTCCATCAGCCTTGCCTTGAATCAATGGAGCCCCCGACCTGAGATCCTTCACATGAAAGCAATTAGGAAAGAACTCAACTGTTACTTCGTTTGCATTACACAGCTTATAGATTGCGATGAGATTTTTGTGTAAATGAGGGACACATAGAACATTGGACAGGGAGATAGGATGAGAATTAGTGGGTAAGAACAGTGAACCAGAGTGTGATATAGGTAGAGTAGAACCGTCACCAAGAAGGACAGAGTCTTCCCCATTGTAAGATTGGTGTGAGGCGAGATTATCTAGATCTGTTGTCATGTGGTGGGTGGCTCCACTGTCCATAAGCCATGGTGCATCGGTGGTAGGATTGGCAGTTGTAAGATGTGCACGAGGCTGCCATGGTGTGGAGGAGTTCCTGCCTTGGCTAGAATTGTTGGAGTTTTGGTGATACTGCAGTTGAGGACAACGCTTGGCGCTGTGTCCATACACACCACAAATCTGACACTTACCTTGGTATCCTTTGCTTTGCTTATTGTCATGCTTTGACATGTTACTGTTGTTGGTGTATTGCAGGGGCTGGGAAGAGTGATGCTGAGACAAGCTTTGAGACCAAGGCTGGCGCGAACGATTGCCTTGACGAGGCTGGAAAGAGCTTTGACGATGGGTGGTAATGTTGGCTGACACCGGAGCAACAGAGAGAGTAGGTGCAGAGGAAATAATGTTGGCTTCTTGATTGAGAAGCTTCTCATGAACCTCTGTAATTGTGGGAGGTAATTGACGACCTTCCAATTGATCAATAGTGGATTTATAATCCTCAGGGAGACCTTGATAGATAAAGTCGAGTTGGTCTTCATGGTCAATAGGCTTGCCTAATAATGCAAGATGATCAAACTTGGTGATGAGTGTTTGCATATACTCATCAATCGTTTGTGCCCCTTTTTGATTATTTTTGAGATGTTGTTTGAGTTTCTTGATATGACCTCGACTTGGTTGTGCGTAGGTTGATGCAAGCTTTGTCCAGATGTCCTGAGTTGTTTTAGATCTGGAAACAAGGGGCTGAATTACCAGAGAAATTGCACCAATGAGCCCACTGAAGAGGAGCTTGTCCTGTCTTTTCCAGAGAGCATATTGTGGATTTGGAGTGGTGCGACCATCAGTGATGATAGTTTCAGATGGTGTGGCTGTTCCATCAAGATGATCGGCTAGATCATAGCCATCAAGAAGAGAGTGGACTTGAAGGCTCCACATCATGTAATTGGTGGAGTTAAGTCTTGTGACGTTGGCCATGTTGACGTTTAACACTGTATTTTGATTGAGTTCAATAACTTCAGCAGAATTGGTAGTCATGATGAGAAGAGAAGAAGATTATCAAGACAGAAAGATATAAAGAGATGGGCGACTGATAAATTAGATTTTATTAAAAAATTGGCTCTGATACCATGTGAATGTAGTGTCTATTATTGAGTATGAATCATTACAATATATAATACAGCAACTTATGTAACTATGAAAAGTGTAAATGTACAGATATATGAATGAAGGTGATTGGTACTTATGTATCCTTAACAAAACTAACCCTAACATACTTTTTATAAGGTTATGTTGGGATCAATTGGATTGATTTCATACTGGATTTTAATTTAATTGGTTTCGGGTTATTTAGATTATTGTCTCAATCACGATTTGATTAGGATTGATCGCAACTAGGAGCAAATAATCACGGAGGAAGAAAAAAAAGAAATCAAATAGTTTTTAGGGTGGGGTGAGGCGGGGTTAAGCGATTAATAGTAATAGTTTAGGTAAAATTTCTAAAGACTAAAAAATAGAGAAAAATAGTTTAAATGTAGATAATAGAGAGGATATACTAAACTATTTTTTTCTATATTTTTGGGTAAAAGTAATTACAGAAATAGAGAGAAAAATAGTTTTAGTGTAGTTTTACTATTAATCGCTTAAACTATTAATAGTAATACTACATTTAAACAATTGCATTTTTTTGGGTAAAAGTAATTACTAATAGAGAGAAAAATAGTTTAAATATAGTATTATTATTAATCGCTTAAACTATTACTTTTTCTGTAATTACTTTTACCCAAAAAATGGAATTGTGTTTTCTCATATATTTTTGGGTAAAAGTAATTACAGAAAACACAATTCCATTTTTTTTAGATGCCAATCATTTATTTTTTCAATCAATATATTCAAAATCGAATTCAAACAAAAATTTTAAAATATTAGAATGAATCACAAACTTTTGTGTCCAAATGATTTGGAACAAAAAAACTAATTCATATTAAAATATCCAAACATCTATTTTTGATAAAATTTAGACAAAATCTAGAGAAATTCTTTGAAACATCATCAAAAGAAGTTCAAATTTCAAAAGTATCACATACTCCCAAAAGTTCCAACTCTCAAATGTTCCAAAAATACCACAAATATAAAAAATGAATTTTAAGGGTTTAAAATTTAAAATTTTTGGTTTGGGTTCACTAAATAGAGTTTATGATTTAGTTTTGAAGGGAGTGAGGTTTGATTTTGGGATTTTAGGGTTTAAATTTGAAATTTTAAAGCTATTTCAAATTTTGTGGTATTTTTGAAAAAAAGTATGATATTTTTGAAAATTTTGGGAGTGTATGATATTTTTGTAATAAACCTAAGTTTTGTGGTATTTTTGAGAATGTCCCTAAAATTTAATCGTGAGGGAATTATAATCCAAAATTAGGTCATCCATTTCAATCTAGATGAACCAATGTAGTATGATGTTGCCTAAGAGCATCTCTATATCAATAGAGATGCTCTTAATGTAAAATTCTATTTATACTAAAATAGCCATAAAGTCACTTTATTTTGGAGTTGGTTTTGTTTCAATTCTACTCTATTATTTTTGGGGCATTCTCAAAAATACCACAAAAATTTAGGTTTATTCTAAAAATACCACACATTCCCACAAGTTCCAAAAATACCACAAAATTGAAATAACTTTAAAACTTTAAATTTAAATCCGAAA
>OVBE01012307.1:0-13497 GCA_900406425.1 Iberis pinnata
ATCAGTTGTAAAAGTTGTTTAGAACACTCACAAGTTGACTTGACTTGAACATGTAAGATTTAAAGTCAAAGTTCACAATCTTCAACTGATTCAATAAAGCAGTGCCTGCGTAATCTTCAGTTGTAATCTTATTAACTTTTATAACCGAGTCACTATTTTTTACTTCACACAGTATTAATGTGTTGTAAAAATAACTCAGTGTCTATGTTATTCATAATCATAATTGTTATTACTCACTCGTAACACAGACATTAAAATTCATAACTCAGCCGTAAGGTATACATGACAGTCGTAAAGTAAGAAAGACTCAGGCGTATAGCAAACATAACTCATTTGTATCGTAAGCACAGCTCGACCGCAAAGTACGGATAACTCAATTGCGACTTTTCAATTAAACATGAATAAGTCATAAAGAGGTTTAACTCAGTCATAATGTAAAATAATCATAAGTCAGACATACACAAAGGATAACTCAGCCGTAACGTTCATTTCAAATTTCATAACTCAGACAAATATTAAAAGTAACTTAGCCGTATCATTTCTTACTGTATCGTTTATTACTGTCTAAGATAATAATAATAACCCAGCTGAATGATCAACAATAACTCATATGTTTCATATATTAACCGTGTATAATACAAAATTTTATAACTGAGGCAAACATTTTATTTTGACACAACTCTGATGTGATATTACGATACCGAGGTCAAACCCTAGATGATGTCTACTATGTCATAGTATTACGCAGCTATGATGTGATATTACGTTGCGGAGGTCAAACCCTAGATGTTGTCGACTGTGTCATACTCTCTCTATTTCTCAATAGTTGATTTTCTAGAGTTTTCACACCAATTAATAAAATAATGATTATACTGTTAATTTCTCTCTCATAAATCTACTTTATGTATATTCTTCAAATTTTAAATGCTTAAAACATCACTTTTTAACTTCTTATACTTTTAATTAATTTTTGTGTCACCATTTAGGCTACAATAGGTCGACCCAATAGCCAGTTCCTGCATAATAGCAGGCAAGTCCTACATTATCGTAGGCACAGAGACTCGATCCCGAGTGGAGTGGTGTTACCTGCCTCATCTAGACTTATGAATGCGACTAGACCAATGCCACTTCCCATACTGTTAATTAATTATAAAAGAGGTGTGTAATTATTGTCTTTTAGTGAAAAATGTGTGAATGATTATTTTTGAGAAGACAAAAGCAATAATTAAAAAATAAAAACTCAGGTAACTCAACCACAGATAAACCAGAACTCAATCATCATTAATCCAAAACTAAGTCATATAACAAAAACATTCAAATTCAAAAATCGGTTTACATCGGACAAGTTATCACATTATGTCCACTCTTTCTACAACGAGAACATGTGTGTTCTTTCCTTTGACGCTTCTTCTCAAGTGTAACTTCTAAACCGGATTTTATCCTTTTTTTAGGTCTTCCTTGTTGTGGATGAATAAACGGGAGCAGACACAGTTGTTTATCCACATTTTATGGAACTTGATGCGTTGAATCAAACGGCATAATCGAATGAGCATATAACCTAACCAAATAAGCTTTATTATAGTAATTATTGCACAAGGATATACGAGAAAATTTCCTGTACTCGACAGTTGCGATTGCGTGCGTACATGGTAATTTATCATGCTCGAAACGCTTGCATGTGCACTTTCTTGTAGTCAAGTTAACAACATGCAAAGGTTGCACATATTTAACTTCCATGCGCTTAGTATTAATCAATTGTACTGTAAACAGTTTGGCGGCATCAACGCGACCCTATTATAAACTGTGACGGTTAACTTATTAATTGTGACAGTTAACTTACTTGTAGTAGTTTCTCGACACCATGGGTAAGCGTGGTTTGTTGCGATATACCATCCTCTTTTCGTTCATAACCATTGGGCCATTATATCCCGTATCGATTCTAATAGTCGAACAATGTTAAGACCTCTAGCATTTAACAGTGCTCTGTTCATTGATTCCGCTACGTTCGTAGTCATCAAATTGTACCTTGCACCGCGGAAATGGACACGCACCCACAGTCGGACATCAACTCTTTGGAGGTACCCATTAAGTTCATGATTAATCTGTTGAATCTCCTGGAGAATCGCATTAAAATCAGGCATCTTAAAACATTTTGCCGCTTTCTTCACCAGACGAAAAACATCTTTTCCATTGTACCATCCCAAAATGTTCTTATATAAATGGTACGTGCAAATTCCCCTAGAAGCTAGCAGATACACATTCCCCGTTTCTTTCCCTATCGACTTATACCTATATGAGATTATCGCAAGATCCTTCTCGTCGGAGATCAAAACTTTTAGTTGCGTTCAAAATCATTCCTACGATTCATCTTTTTCAGTGTCAACCACAACAAAAGCTATTGGAAAATTGTGAAAATTACCATCCTGAGCTAGTGCGATGAGAAGCGTCCCTTTGTATTTAACATTAAGAAAAATACCTTCTATGACCACAACTTTGCGCATGAAAGGAAACCCAGCTATGCTCGCACCAAACAAAAGGAACACATACATGAATCTTCTACACTCATCGATTTGAAGAAGCGCAAATGTACCCGGGTTTTCCCTTCTATTAATGTATAAGTAAGAAGGCAAGTTATCAAACCTAATCTCAGGTGTTCCCTCATCAATTTCCCTTGCAAATTGTAGCATCCTATGTAATTTCCAATATGGCATCTGTCCACATGACAATTCGAATAAGTCAGCCGCATCATAGAATTAAGTCAGTCACATCAAAAACATAACTCAGCCTCAACATTAAAATAACCCAGTCTTAATGTTAAAATAACTCAGCATTAACGTTAATATAACTCAACCTATCATTAATATAACTCAGCCCAATCTTTAAAATGACTCAGCCCAAATAAATACCTTTGTACCAAACAGCTTATTGAAAAAATAACCATTCTAATAAGTCAGCCGCATCATAAAATTAAGTCAATCACATCGAAGACATAACTTAGTCTTACCGTTAAAATAAATCAGCCTTCATGTCAAAATAACTCAGCATTAACGTTAATATAACTCAACCTATCGTTAATATAACTCAGCCCAGTCTTTTAAATAACTCGACCCAAAAATATAAATAAATTTATACCAAACTACTTATTGATAGTTATTTCTACACTCACAGGTAGAACAGATGGACCAATGTCGCCAAGAAAGTCTATGTACAATTTTCCTAAAGTATCTGGTGTTGCTCGTCAAGATCGATTAGAACGCTTAGTTACAGAACATGTATGTTTAGAATAGTAAATACAAACGTAAAATGCTGGGGAAGCCCCTTGTTTAGAAGCATGAAATCTCTAGTGACATCTAGCAACCCAACACTTAACAATCAACGATTTTGTATCAGTAAGTTCTATCAAAATCAAATCGATCCCTCAATGCAAGAAGTTTCAGACGTCTCCCTAAATCGGATTTGCTCTCGTATCACTGCCCTATCGCAAGGTGTAGCGAATCCATCTCCGACCTTAAAACCTCCGAATTTTCATTGCATCGGCTCATCGACTAGTTATGAGATCTCATCTTTGGAGGTAGCGTCGTTGAATCTTTGTCTTCTACTGTAGACTCACCGTATACGTTGAAGTTATCATCTTCAGACGACGCACCATCCGAGTCGTTGGACATATCAAATCGGCTGTAAAATTCATCATCTTCTTGGACCACTTCATCTTCTTCGACCATTTCATCTTCTCCGCCTACTTTGTCTTTTTCTCCTACCACTTTACTATAACAGTCATTGTCATTGTCCTCGAAATGGACACCATCATAACCCTCACTGTAATCATTGCAATTAGATTCAATGTATGAGGGTTCTCTTTCTGAGCTAAAACTATATATAACCTTTAATCTTCTCTCTTGCTCCGTCATTCGGACTAACTTCGCCATCTTTTTCTCCTTAATCTCCACACAAAGACGTACATGCTTAATTTTCCATAGGCTTAGAAAACCTTGCAACTGTCTAGTATTAGAGACATAAACTGGTGGAGTATCGTTGATATTACTCGGATTTAATGCATTTTAGTGGACATTTATTTCTGCTATTATGCATTATTCGATCGTCATCTTTGCAAGTTTTGGTACATTTTCAGGTTTTCAGGTGTTCAGGTCGATTTGGACTTAAAGTGAATATTTGCAGCATATTTGGATGGAACTTGGCTAAGTAAAGAATGAGAGATCAGTCTGATTTTGGATTGATCAAAATGAAGGATTACTAGTTGAAATCTCTACCCGCTGATTGTATTGTAACTTGGGATGACTACAAAGCAAAGTTTCTCAACCACTTCTTCACCATTACTAGGACCAACACATTAAGGAACAAGATCGCATGATTTATGCAAAGTCCAGTGGAATCATTCTATGAAGAATGGGAATGATTCATTAAGCATCTCCGTAACTGCCCACGTCATGGTTTCTCAGATGTGAGTCTCCTCAACACTTTCTACAGAGTAGTTGACCAGAATTACCAGTTGTCATTAGATACAGCGAGTGATGGTGATTTTATGACCAAAGTTTTCCCAGATGCCTATCGTTCTATAGAAAACTTAGCAATTAGCAACATCAATCATTGCCTAGACTTTGATAGGAGAACTAAGGAGACTATATCTGACAACTCTGAACTTTCAGAAGTGAAGGGACAAGTTTCAGAGATGAGAGAAATGCTTACTCAACTCCTAAAGAACTAGAACCATAAACATGTGAGTTTTGCTGATGATTCAGAAGCTGCTTGCTTTGCATTCCAAGAGCACGAAATAGATGTTTTTGAAGAACAAGTGAGTTATATCAATAGCCAAGGCCAACGGGTCTACAATCAAGGCTATAATTCAGGTTTTAACAAAACTCACCCCATCTCTCTTGGAGGAGTAATAATGTAGAAAACCCTCAGGATCAGGTTTACCCAACCCAACAAAAACCTTTTGTGCCAAACTCTGGTAAATAGTTTTTTCAGAACCAAGGAGGTGGTGGTTTCCAAGGAAATAAAAATAGGAATTATGTGCATAATTCTAATTCGGGCGGTTTTCAACAAACCTCTTAGCCTGTCTTTCAACAAGCACCTCCAACTTAAGCTCCACAAGGAAATTCGATTGAGATGATGTTTTGGAAGGACAACAACTGTCCCAAAGAGAATTTAAGGATTTTAATCAGAAATTTGAAGCACTCTCTACATATGTAAAACATCTTGATACTCAAGTTGCTCAAACTGTTGAAGCGGTAAATAGTCCGGTTGGATTTTTACCTGAGAAGTCTGATGCTAATCCAAAGAAGCAAGAATATGTGAATGCAATCACATTGAGAATTGGAAATATTTTACCATCTGCTAAGGGTAAAGAACATGTTGTTGACGGTTTGGTCCAAGATATAGATGAATCTGATGAAGATGCCAAAATGGGGGAAAAACAAGATGATTCAGGTCTGAAATTAACCAAAGAAAAATATGCAGGGTCTCTAGATTGATCGATCCAGCTATCTAGGGAGCTCTAGATGCTTCGGATCGATCGGTCCAACCCAGATCGATCAATCCAAAGAATCTGGAAAAATCCTAAAAGTTCAGATCGATCGGTTCAAGCTGGACCGATTGGTCCAAATGTTCCTGGCGGGTCTGAAAAGGCAGAACGATCAGTCCAAATTGGATCAATCGATCCACCAATTACTGGGATCCTTGAAACTACTCGCATCTACAAATGAAAGGTCCCATATCCGGTAAAACCCAAGAAATCTAGAAAAGATCTTGAAGATGCAAAATGCAAAGAGATAATTACTGAGCTCAATGTCCGACTTCCATTCTCAGATGCATGTCAAATGATTCCATCCTTGAAGAAATATGTCAAGAGCATGGTAACCAAAAATCTTACTCTAGAATAAAGGGAAATGATGATTACTGAGGAATGTAGTTCTATCTTACATAACTGAATGCCTAAGAAGCTTGGTGATCTTGGAAGCTTTGTGTTATCACTAGAGACTGGAGATATTGCCTTTGCAAGATCTCTCTGCAATTTGGGTTATAGTGTGAATCTCATGCCTTTCTTTGTGGCTAAGAGATTGGGGATGACATACAATAAGGGTACAAAGATTTTATTGGTTCTTGCTAACCGTTCTATGAAATACCCAGTTGGAGTTCTAGAGAACCTCCCTGTCAAGATTGGAACAACTTTTGTACTAACTGACTTCGTGATTCTGGAGCTTGGAGAAGAACCTAAAGATCCTCTCGTTTTAGGAAGACCCCTTTTGGCTATAGCTAGAGCAATAATAGATGTGAAGAAAGGTAAGATCAATCTTTACGTTGGAGACATGGTAATGAAGTTCAATTTACAAGAAGTTTTGAAGAAACCGTCCTTAGATGCCAAGTCCTTTTGGGTCGATACCATAGATGAAGATGTAGAGGGGGTTGTTGATGACTTCTTATTTGATGATCCCTTAGAGATTGCTTTGACTAACGCTATTGATGCACATTTTTCCCTTAGTGATGATTTTACAGGTTTCACCAAGATGCTGGACACTAGTAGGAGAAATGAGGAGATGACTGATTATGTGGCATTAGTGGAGACAGTTGCCAAGTCTCCACCTAAACCGTACCATGCACCTTTTGATGATCCATGGAGCGAGCTGAAAGCTCCAAAGCTGGAACTTAAAACCCTCCCAGCAGAACTCAGGTACGCGTTTCTAGGTTCTAATTCTACATACCTTGTGATTGTGAATGCTGATATAAATAATGTAGAGACTGCCTTACTTTTATGTCAATTGAGAAAGTATCGTAGAGATCTAGGTTACACTTTAGATTATATCACATGGATTTTCTAGATTTGTGCATGCATAGGATACATTTATAAGATGAATCTAAGACTTCTATAGAACGCTAGAGACATTGAAATCATAATCTGAAGATGTTGTTAAGAAAGAGATAATGAAACTTATATATGCATATATAATTTATCCTATTTCATATAGTAATTGAGTTAGTCCTGTGCAGGTTGTTCCTAGGAAGGGGGTATAACAGTTGTTAAGAACGATAACGATGAATTGATTCTCACTATAATTGTTACAGGTCATAGAATGTGCATTGATTATAGGAAATTGAATGCTGCTACTCGCAAAGATCATTTTCCTTTACATTTTATTGACCAAATGTTGGAGAGACTAGCTAATCACCCTTACTACTGTTTCTTAGATGGTATTCAGGTTTCTTTCATATTCCCATTCACCCAGGTGACTAGGATAATACAACATTCACATGCCCATTTGGTATTTATGCATACCGTAGAATGCCCTTTGGATTGTGCAATGCCCAGCGAGTTTTCAGAGATGCATGATGTCTATTTTCACTGATTAATTGAAGATATCATGGAAGTATTCATGGACGATTTTTCTGTCTTTGGATCTTCCTTTGATGTTTGTCTTGCTAATTTTTGCAGGGTTCTATAGAGATGTGAGGAGAAACACTTGGTGCTCAACTGGGAGAAGTACCACTTTATGGTGACTAATGGTATTGTGTTAGGACACAAGATCACTGAGAAAGGTATTCAAGTTGATAGAGCTAAGATTGAGGTTATGACTAACTTGTAGCACCCAAGTCTGTGAAAGACATTCGTAGCTTTTTAGGACATGCAGGTTTTTACAAGAGATTCATTCAAGACTTCTCAAAGATCGCTAGGCCTCTCGTTAAGTTGTTGTGCAAGGAAGTCAAATTCAAGTGGAATGAAGAATGCCAAGCTGATTTTATCGTGATAAGAGGTGCATTGGTAAGTGCTCCAATAGTCCAACCACCTGATTGGGATATGCCTTTTGAGGTAATGTGTGATGCCAGCGACTTTGCTATGGGAGATGTTTTGGGAAAGCGAAAAGATAAGAAACTCCATGTCATCTACTATGCCTTAAGGACCTTAGATGAAGCTCAAAACAATTATGCCATAATTGAGAAGGAGCTTTTAGCCATCGTCTATGCTTTTGAGAAGTTCAGATCCTATCTAGTAGGGTTCAAAGTAGTAGTCCACACCGATCATGCGGCTTTGAGGTATCTCATGAACAAAAAGGATGCTAAACCCAGATTACTGGGTTGGATTTAACATTTACAAGAATTCGATCTGGAGATTAAAGACAAAAGAGGAATAGAGAATGGAGTTGCAGATCACCTATCCAAACTAAGAGTGGAAGATAAGGTTCCCATTGATGATAGTCTACCTGAGGAGCATATCTATGCTATTAGCACTAGAGTGGATGAGAATCTTTCTATCCCTAGACTCACTAAATTTGTTGTAATTACTCTTTGGTTTTCAGATTTTGCTAATTACTTGGCTACTGATGTTGAACCACATGATTTTACTGGATACCGAAAGAAGAAGTTCTTAAGGGATGTCAGACACTATTACTGGGATGAACCATATCTCTACAAGATTTGTTCATATAGTATGTCATGGAGGTGTCTGCCTGAGGACGAGATTTAGAATGTCTTCTTCAGAATATGTTGGTCACTTCGCCACATTCAAGACTGTTTCAAAGGTGCTTCAAGCAGGATTCTGGTGGCCCAGAATGTTCAAAGATGCTCATTCATTCATCTCTCACTGTGATTCATGCCAAAGATAGGGCACTATCTCTAAAAGAAATGAGATGCATCAAAACTTTTTGATGTGAGGGGAATTGACTTCATGAGTCCTTTCCCTATGTCTCATAAAAATAGCAATATCTTTGTTGTTGTTGATTATGTTTCTAAGTGGGTTGAAGCAATTGCTAGCCCCACTAGTGATTCTAAGGTTGTGCTAAAAATGTATAAATCTGTGAGTTTTTCCAGGTTTGGAGTACCTAGAGTAGTCATCAGCGATGGTGGTTCTCATTTCATCAATAGAGTTTTCAATGGGTTACCCAAGGAACATAGAGTCAAACACAAAGTGGCTACACCATATCATCCTCAGACTAGCGGTCAGGTAGAGGTTTCTAACAGGAAAATCAAAGCCATTTTGCAGTAAACGGTAAATGGATCAAGAAAGGATTAGTCTTTGAAGCTAGATGATGCTCTTTAGGCTTACAGAACTGCATTCAAGACCCCTTTAGGTACTACTCCTTTTTATCTTATTTACGGAAAATCTTGTCATTTACCTATTGATAACATGATTTTTCTGGTCAATTCCTTATCCACACAACGTTATCATGCCATTTTAGCATGATTAAGGTGTCATCCAATCAGGTGTGATGCTAACAATCAGGATGCAAGTGGAACTAATGATTCAAGTTAAATATAAAAATGGGGGTTGCTAACAAGTCCTAAGTGAAACAAGACATGCGAGAACTAAAAACAGAAACAAAAGGGAAACATGCATAAGTAAAAAGGGTAAATGGAAAGTTAAGTAAAAACAGAGGAAATGAAAGAGTAAAAAGATGCAATCAAAGAAAGGGTCCCTAAGGATGGGCTAATTGGGTAGTGTTCCTCCTCAAACTCCCTAAGTGTCTAATATACTTCAAAGAATGAGCTAATCCTTAGATGATAGATTCATAAGCAAGCAAATCCAATTCCTTAGCAGATGAAATCAAACTAGGTAGTATCAGAACCTAACTTCTGTTAGCGGAAGTATACCTAATAGGCATTACGAACCATCTACCTAAGCCAATAAGCCTCCCAAACACTTAATTCCTTAGGATGAGATGCAGTTCCTAAGCATCTAATTCCCTAGGAGGGGATGCAAATCTCTGAAATCACCTAAATCAGGCACTTCATTGAACACTTTTCGGGTGCAGAAGTGCCCAAGATCGGATCCCAATGGGTCAGGTCGAAATGAGCATTAAGCGCAATGAAACAGAAGGGATCTATTAAACCATAAAGCTTAGACACCTATGAGGAACAAGGAAACAACACTACCCTATCCCATCCTCAAGGAACCTAAGTCACGACACACAAAGCATATGGGATGCAAAACTAGAGAAACATGAAGACATAGCTACTAAGGAAAACATTACATCTAAGGTCAACAATAAATAACAGACTTTATAAAACCCTAAAGAAAGATAAGAAGACAAAAACGAACAAAGATGCAGAAGATGAAGATCTAAAACGTTAAGAACACCAAACCAGAAAATAAGAATATCAATGGAACAATAAACAAAAATAAAGGAAAATATCAAACTAAAAGCGAGATTAAGAGCTTCAAAACTTAAATCAACATGCACCAAATAGTTCACAGCCCTAATCTATGCAGGAAAGTAGAGGAAACAGAAGATTAGCATAAAATTAAAAGAAATTTGGGTTTCAAAATGAAGAACACTAAGAACAAAAGAGAAAAAACATAAACCTAAGAAAAAACCTAAAAATGGCAAAAGAAAAGACTGTTTTCCAAATGGAGGCGTTTAGGGCTTTATATAGTGTTTAGGAAAAGCCCTAAAACATATAAAAGACAAAAACTAATTATTAAGTCGGGTCTTGGGTCAGGTCCATCCTGATTCGAGTTGGTCAGGCCGAAGCATGCTTGGGTTCGATCTGAAGAGTGCATGTGATCGAGCTGAGAGAAATGCGTGCGATCGAGCCAACGGAATGGTTTGATCATGGGATCAAAGTGGCTTCAGAGCTTAAGCTGAGGTCGAGGTGGCCAAAGATGCTAGATCGAGATGGTGATCTAGGCTAGATTATGAGATAGAGCCGGGGGATTTGGCCGAGCTGGAGACATGGTTTGGCTCAATCTCCGGATCAAGCTGGAGTTGGCCTGGCTCGATTGCGGGATCGAGCCGGAGTAAGTGCATGGTCGAGCTGGAGTGGTGATCTAGCCTGGCTTTAAGAGATCAAGGTGGGCAAGGAAGCAAGGTCGAGGCGTGAGCTTGAGCTCGAGCCAAAGTTGAAGAAGCTTGAGCAAAACGGCCGAGGGAGCTCAAGCCAAAGGGCCGAGGTGCCGAATACGCGTGATCGAGTCGGGCCTTTGGTGCTGGATCGAGCCCAAGTTAGCTTGGCTCGATGGTTGGGATGAGTTCTGCCTTGAACTGCGCTCGAGCTGGTTCCGTTCCATGCATTTTTCGTTCCTCTTTTGAATTCTCAACAATCGTCCTGAAAGCTCCTGAAAGTCCTGAAAAATCTCCAAAATGCATGTATATGCAAATGCTAATGCAAAAATCCCAAAAATCGCAAACTTGCCAATTATATCTATAAATGCAACATATGAACACTAAAAGACCTAAAAAATGATGTTAAATGACTTCTAAAAATCATGAAAATACAGAGACATAACTCCGCGAAACTAAATCCTTACTTGCCCTCAAGCAAGTAATTCAGAAGTCAGGGTGAGAGATTTGAAAGTGGGAACTCGGAACCAAAATATGTTGCTAACACAGGTAATGTAAATGTCCTGGTTACTAGCTCTAGAATGCAATCCTAAACTCATCCTACTTAAAAACTTTAGCCATACTCATCACAGTTCATCACAGACCAATTCCAACTTCCAGAATGCATTCAAATTCATTTGCCCCTTTAACATTCGTTAATCAGGAACCATGGATCAAGTCATACGCGTTCAATGAACTCATTTGGTCAAAGGAGAGGTTAAGGCGTAAAGGTGACCCCTTTATTCAATGGTTAATGATTCAGAATAAGGATTCTCTCAAGAAGGAATGAGATTTAGCAGAAGGCTAAAGGTAAGAACACTAAGATGCATACAAAAACAGAACCTCATCTACCCAATGCTAATGAAACCTAAGTTTCCTGATTCTACCCAGTAGGAGGTCCTAAATCTACCCTTTTAAAACTCGAAGTGATCTTAGTTATTCACATTTTTCCCATTTTCATCTTTTCTTTAGCTACACTTAGGAGAAGTTTCTTTCTTATATGACTGCTAGTGGTTTTAGGAACTTACTTACTTAGATGCTCATGGCTTTTGACCTTTTTTATTTACACTATCTTTCTGGATTTTACCCTTTTCAATTCATTGTCATATCCTTTTCTTATCCTGGACTCGCCATACTTCCTTTTCATACCATTGTTTCCCCAAACTTTCTACTAGCATATCCTGTTTCTTTTTCCATTCCTATCCTAAGGTTCTTACTCTACCCTTCCTTTTACCAGCTACCAATACCCTTTCAATCATTTACACCCAAACCAACATCCAAAATTGAATCCCACCTAGTCCAAAAATATGGACTAGAACTACATGAGATCATATTCCTGTCAGTTCGAACCTAACACGTTCTACCAAGCTCATTCCATAAAAGATCAGCCACTCAGTAGTAAATTCATGGCTTGAAAGAAGGCAAGGTTCAAGGGTGGGGATTCTACTTGGGTTAACAAGAGTGGCAAAATGGTAGAAGATAACCTAAATATGTATATACTATCCATGAGTTCATATTCAGCACACAAACATGATAATTATACATTCAAATTCAAGTTCTAATAGATAGGAGAAAACTTCAAATCAAAACATACTTCAGGAGATAAAATGATCATGCAAGTTCACATTCCAAGCATGTTGCAGTTTTACTTCAAACTAGTTCAAGATGCATTAGAAAACTAATAACCAAGGCACTTACATTTTCTTAGAAAACAACATACTTACAAGGTTACTATCTTCCTAGTTCCCTATGCAGATGCAAATGAAAAACCTATAAATTTAACATCCTAGATGCAACTATATGAACACTCTGTTTTTGAAAGACAATTTTCGGAAAAAAAATTCAAATTTTTATGGTTTTTCTATGCTTTAGATGCGATGTAAATGCTATGCAAGGATGGAGACAAAGGAACAAACATAAAAACATCATTAGTGATAGTCCCCAGAATCCTCCCCCAAACTTGAATTACATAGTCTTTGTGTAACCCAAATTCGAAAGTGGACTCAGGGGTTGGACAAGAACGAAAAATATAAACATATTTAAAGCAAAAACACAAACAGAAATCAGAAACAACACACAAAAACAGCAAGCAGAAATCAATGCACACTAAGCGGATTATACAATGCATGTTTGGATGGGGATGGACCTCAATAAGGTATGAAGAATTCAGAAGAGAGGTATTCATCCACTGTTTATGCAGTATATCCCTGGTAAGCACCCTATGACTGTTGCTATTGCAGTTGTTGTTGTTGCTGCTGTTGATGTTCTTCTTGTTGTTGAAGTAGTTGTTGTTGTTGAATGGTGTGTTGGCTGACGGATCCACGGTTCTCTCTTTTAGAGTGGTGTCTCATCCTCCTCTGTATTGTTTTAGGTTCTACCGAGGAGTGACGGTGAGGTTGCTTGACTCGTGGTTGCCTTGGACTTATTGTGATGGATTGACTTCTCTCTAAGGTTTCAGGGGATCTTTGCTTCTTTGAGGTGGTGGCTTTGTTCAGCTTCAGGGTAAGCTTCTTAATCTGAGTGGTCATTTCTTTGAACTTCCTGCTGAAGTAGATGTCCTGGAACTTGTTCCACTTCTGGAGCTTCCCAATGTTCTTGTGAGTTTTGGCTAAGCACTCCAAGTGTCGTGCCTCTACTGGTATCCACACGCACACAAACTGAATCGAAG
>OVBE01012308.1:0-13496 GCA_900406425.1 Iberis pinnata
TTCAGTTCCAACATGCTCAATCACAATAAGTCTTTCCTCAACTAACTCACGAATAAATGATGTCTGATGTCAATGTGTTTGGTCCTTGAGTGATGAACATGATTTTTCGCTATATTGATTGCACTCTGATTGTCACAGTGAACAAGCATTGAGTCAGTGTTAATTCCATAATCACTCACCATTTGCTTCATCCAAATGAGTTGAGTACAACAACTTCCCATTGCTATGTACTTAGACTAAACCGTGGACAAGGAACCACAATTTTGTTTCTTACTTTGCCAAGCGATTAGATTATTACCTAGAAAGAAACAACCGCCACTTGTACTTCGTCTATCATCCAAACTTCCTTCCCAATCATCATCATAATACCCTGCTAGATTGCTGTTGGTATCCTTTGTGTAATAAATCCCCAGATCTGCTGATCCTTTAATATACTTGATGATTCGCTTAACTACGTGAAGGTGTGAGACCTTAGGCTTTGCCTGATACCTTGCGCAAACACCTACTCTTTGACATATGTCTGGACGACTTGCAGTAAGATATAGCAGACTACCAATCATACTTCTGTAGAGTTTCTGATCCACATCTTCTCCCTCATCATCTCGAGACAACTTACATGTTGTGCTCATAGGAGTTCTGGCTGGTTTACAGGNGTTGTGCTTATACGAGTTCTGGCTGGTTTACAGGCATCAAGTCCAAACCGTGTGATCAAGTTCTTTGCGTATGTGCTCTGGCTTAAGTAGATTCCTTCTTCTGATTGTTTAACTTGAAGACCAAGAAAATATGTTAACTCTCCCACCACACTCATCGATCTTATTCTTAAAGATCCATTTTGTTCCAACCACATTCACACCCTCAGGTCGAGTTGTCAAACTCCATACTTGGCTGCGGTCAAATTGCTTAAGTTCTTCTTGCATGGACATTATCCAATATTCATCATGCAGAGCTTCTCAATGTGTTTTGGGTTCAATCATAGACATAAAGCATGCAAACTGAACCATCTCTCTGAAGTTAATCATCTTTTTCCTTGTAACTCTGTTTCCATAAACATCACCAATCACATCCTTTTCAGAATGATTCTTATGAACACTTTTTGTAACTCCGTGATCTGTGTCTGATTATGATTCATCAGTCACCACCACATCCCTTTGTACTTCAACTGGTTGATCATCCAATTTCTGTACAGGATTTAGTACTAAGCCTTCTGGTTGGTGTCCAACATCATCAAATACAACATTTACTGTTTCCATCATAGTCTTACTTCTTTTATTAAACACTCGATATGCTGTGCTCGTGGTTGAGTACCCAAGAAACATACCCTCATCACTTCTTGCATCGAACTTACCAAGTTGATCCTTATCATTCAGAATATAGCAAAGGCAGCCGAACACATGGAAATAGCTTACACTAGGAGTCTTTCCTTTCCACATTTCATAGGGTGTCATTGTGGTTCCTTTCCTCACATATACTCTGTTTATGATATAAAACGCAGTACTTATAGCTTCAGCCCAAAAGTGTTTAGCTACTTGATTCGCATGTAGCATGGCATGTGCCATTTCTTGAAGTGTCCTATTCTTCCTTTCAACCACACCATTTTGTTGTGGTGTCCTAGGTGCAGAATATTGATGCTGGATTCCTTGAGATTCACACAACCGATCGAACATCTCATTTTGAAACTCTCCTCCATGATCACTTCGAATAGATTTAATACCCCATTTCTCATTTTTGAGTTGTAGCACCAAGATCTTGAAGCTATCCACAACCTCTGATTTTTCACGAAGAAACCTTACCCATGTGAACCTTGTGAAGTCATCCACGATTACTAGGATGTACTTCTTCCCAGACAGACTCTCTACTTGAATTGGGCCCATGAGATCCATGTGTAACAAGTCTAATGCCTTTTTCGATTGAATGTCTTGTGTCACTTTGTGTTGAACTTTGACTTGTTTTCCTTTTGCACATGGTCCACACACAAACATTTCATCAGCTTTTAATTTTGGAATTCCTCAAACCAGCTCCTGATTTGCAAGGTTTTTTAGTGTTCATACATTAATATGCCCTAGTTTCCTGTGCCATATTTCCAACTGACTTGTTACCACAGTTGTGATACATCTATCACATTGACGCCACATGTAACAATTGTTTCCTGCCCTAATCCCGCTCAACACAACCTGATTAGTTGAATTTACTGCTTGGCAGTCTGTCTTAGTGAAGGTAACAACTAGCCCTTTATCGCACAACTGACTTATGCTAATCAGATTAGCCGTAAGACCCACAACAAAGTAAACATTTTGAAGTGTAGGTTTACTCGATCCGTTTTTTTCACCTTTTCCCTTAACCTTACCTTTGGCTCCTCCTCCGAAAGTTACTTTTCCTGTGTTGATCTCTTCATAGTTAGATAACTCCTTTTTGATACCTGTCATATGTCTTGAGCATCCACTATCAAAGTACCATTCTGAAACTTCTTAATTTTTCATGGCTACTTCTGTATGTTGTTCATTTTCGGACATGAGAGCCATGTTTGTTTGAGACCATAGACACGTTAGCTCCAATGGTTGATCCTCAACTTTCGTGTCTGCTCGTGTGTCTGTATGAGCTGTGAAACAGTACAAGATTCTAATCCAAGCTCTGCTGTTGTTAGTCTTCTCAGGATGGTAATCTTTGTGGCGTACAACCTGATAAAGTCTGGCATGCCACCGATAACACTGAGCCTTGTAGTGTCCTGGCTTCCTACAGTAAAAGCATAGTTGATCTCTGTTTTGTGGTACGTGATAATACCCTTGATCTCTGTTTTGCCTTGTCTGATAATATCCTTGGTTGTTTGGCATCCAGTTTTGATCATACTGTCTTCTGTTGAATCCTCTCTGTTCAACATGTCTGTTGAATCCTCTCTGCCCATTGACAACACTTTGTCAAGGTCTTTTGTGCCTTTAGTTAGCATCTTGATATTTCTTAACTGTTCACTCAGACGTGATTCCAACAGCTCGTTCTTTTTCTTTTCTTCTGTCAAAGCTGCTTGAAGCATTTTCACCTTATCTTGAAGCTTCTGATTATCACACTAGTTCCAAATTCAGATTTCTGACCTCGATTAAGGTTTCACACAGCACCCTGCTGTCCTCAAGCAATGACTCACTTTCTGAATTTTCTTCAATTATTCCTACATAAGCAACCAAATTGAGTATCTCATCCTCCTCATCTGATTCTGAGGTATCTTCACCTTCCCAGCTAACCATAGACTTTTCTTTCTGTTTGTGGAATTCACACACTCAGCTTTTGTGTGTCCAAAACCTTTACACTCATATCACTTGAGTGACTCCTTCCTCTTGAGATTAGGACAGTCAGATTTATAGTGACCAAAACCTTGACATTCATGACACTGCACATCCGGTTTCTTGGTTGACTTGTCATTGTTTGATCTAAAATCTGGTTTACTGACAGGATTATTATCACGTCTTGATGTACCAGCCTACTTCTTGAAGTATTTTTTAACAATTAGACTAATGGTTTCTTCAAGGTTTTCTTTCAGGAAGTCGAACAATGTTTAGTTGTGTTTGAACTTGGTTTGCTGATATTATGTTTCAGTTGTTTGCTGTGTCAGTTGTTTGTGAGATTGTGTTTCTGGTTTTATATTTCTGCTATGTCTGTATGGCTTGTGGTTGTTCTTGTTTTTCTTGAATAAACACAGGTTGATCGAGACGATGCTTAAAATGACAAAATCAGTCAAAAAGGGGGAGATTGAAAGTGCAAGGAGACAAGTGTCTTTTCGAAGACATGAGAGCATGAAGGCTGGGAAAAGGAAATAGAGAAAAGGGCCAAACAAGGAGTTTACGAAGTCAATGAAAAAGGAAAATAGGAAAAAGGAAAACTAAGAAAAGGAAACAAGATAAGAAAGGAAAAGGCTTTGTGAGAAGTTACCATTTTGAGGAGAGCAAAACTAGGGTTGAGCTCGACTATATATTGAAGGCGAAGAAGAAGAATAAAGACAGTTCTTTTGAGCCTAAAAAAGTGTGCGAGAGTTTTTGAGTTGTGAGGTTGTGTAAGAGTGTTTGTTCGTGAGAACAAATAGAGAGTTAGTGTGTGAGATTGAGAGAAACAAATTCAGTATAAAAGAATTATTAAAATGTAATTGTGTTTGTTTCAATAAAGTTTTGAAAAGTTTGAAAATCTGTCTGTTCTTGATTCGTTTACTCTTTCAATATATATATATATATTCTTCCCATAAAGTTTGTTATAATTTATTAAGTATGCCCTAACAAAGACGATTCTCTTGTGTTGTATATAAATGTGATCGATGTGAGTAAAGAACGGCAGACAACTCTTTTGACATTATTGTGTTGTTTTACATGTTATCAGAGCAAGATCGAAAGAATTGAGATTAGGGTTTCTTTATATTTTCTCAAGTTTTCCGTAAAACCTTTGTTGTTTACGTATCTTATCACGTGATGGGAGACAAGAATGAGATGACCAGTAGTTCCGGTGATAAGAGTGTGAGGTCAACATATTCAGTGTATTCGTCCGATAATCCTGGTGTGATGATTACATCCGTTCAGTTGAAAGGTGATAATTTCAATGAGTGGGCAACCGAGATGAAGAATTCTCTTCAGGCGAAGAGAAAATTGGGTTTCATCGATGGTTCTTCGAAGAAACTTGAAGAAGGGCATGTTGATCTTGAAGATTGGCTTAGCATGAACTCGATGATAGTTGGGTGGCTGAGAACGTCGATTGAGCCAAGGGTGAGGTCGACATTGACTTTCATAACTAATGCTCATAATTTGTGGGAAAATCTGAAAGAAAAATTTTCGGTTGGAAACAAGGTACGTGTTCATCAATTGATGGAGAAATTGGCTTCGTGTAAGCAAAATGGAGAGGCTGTAATTGATTATTATGGTAGACTTGTGAAGATGTGGGAGGAGCTAAAAATTTATAAACCACCTCCTACATGTACATGTAGTGTAGCAGCTCACTATGAAAAAAAGGAAGAAGAGAGAGTTTATCAGTTCGTTATGGGACTCAATGAATCGAGGTTTGGACATATCGTAACGACGATAATCAAAGCTGATACTTTGCCGGATCTTGGAAAAGTGTACAACAAAGTGATAAGAGAGGAAGATAGACTTAAGTCGACAAAGAACCGAGAGAAACAAACTGAAGCTGTCGGGTTTTTTGCTAAACGAGAGATGTTTGTGGATCAACAAGGTGCATCGGTTGTAGCGAAGAACCGTGATCGAACGTGTGGACATTGTGGTAGGTCCGGACATGACAAGAGCACTTGCTGGGATATTATTGGGTATCTAGAGTGGTTTACAGAAGGAGTGGAAGAGGTGGACGTGGCGCTGCTCGCATTACTGGTTGTGGCGGTGAAAGTGGCTGAGGACAGGCGAGCGTAGCTTATGCAACGAATGCAAATCTGTCACTTCTAGAGCTGTCACAGGAGCAGTGGAAGACTTTGACACAACTTCTAAGTGCCACTTCCGGTGGTGAAAAGTTACAGGGTAAAATTTACGGTGATGTGATCCTCGATACTGGAGCTTCACATCACATGATTGGGTTTGTTGAGTATCTAATGGACCTACAGAATACGCCTGTTTGCACTGTTGGTTTTGCAGATGGGTCAACAACAGTTTCTAGAAAGGCTAGATTTTTTAGCTTTGTCTAAGAAAATTGTTTTACGTGATGTACTCTTTGTACAAAATCTACATTGCATGTTGATATTTGTGTCGAAGTTGTTAAAACAGTGTAACTGCATTGCGTTTCTTACGGATGCAATTTGTGTATTGCAGGATTTTTTTTCGAGGATACTGATTGGAGTTGGTAAGGAACGTGATGGTGTGTATTGCTTTGAGGATGTGCGAAGTGCGTGTGTTAAGAACGCTGTCAAACATAGTGTTGTGACACAAGCGTTTGAGGGCATTCTTCTTTCTTGGCTTTATCTTCTTTTTCTTGGCTTTCGGGTGTTTCTAAGTTAGATAGTTCAAGTCCTTGTGACATTTTTTTTCACGCTAAACAAACAAATTTTTCTTTTTCAAAAAGTATAAATAAAGCTAGTGATGTTTTTGATTTAATTCATAAAGACGGTTGGGGTCCGTATTGCGTGGTTTCTTCTAACGGTTCAAAGTATTTCTTGAACATTTGGGTGTTTTGTTACTAGAAAATTCTGAAGTTAAGCAGACTATGGAACAATTATTTTCTTATGTCAGGAGGCAGTTTGGGAAAAAAGTGAAGATGGTTAGAAGTGAAAATGGATCTGAATTCTTAACCGTGGGTTCTTATTTTCGTGATAATGGTGTAGTGCATTAGACTTCCTAGGTAGGTACACCGCAACAGAAAGGCAGAGTTGAAAGGAAGCATCGTCATTTGCTCAACATTGTGCGATCGCTTTTGTTTCAAGCTAACATGTCGGCTTGGTTTTAGGGAGAAGCAGTTCTCACAGTGGCTCATGTTATCAACTTAACACCATCTCGTCTTTTGCAAGGCAGGGGTCCTCACGAAGTCTTGTTCGATTAACATCCGAGCTATGATGAGTTGCGGGTGTTTGGCTCTCTTTGTCATGCGCATAAACAACTTCGTGACAACGATAAATTTTTTTCTCGAATTCGGAGATGTACTTTTGTTGGTTATCCATATGGGAAACATGGTTGGAGATTGTATGATCTTGAAACCGGAGAGTTCTTTGTTTCAAGAGATGAGGCTTTTGTTGAGTTGACCTTCCCATTCGCTGCTGTTAGTGACAATGACTCGTCATTGTTTGATGTTCTTGTCGCTATGTGTGATGACGAAATCATTGATGGATTCAAGGGGAGCGTAGCTTTTGATTCACATCCCGTGCTGCCTCTTCCTACTAGTTCCTTGTCAGACTCTGTTGCACCTGACCCGTACCAGAGACTACACTTGAAGCAACGGCCGATGTTGCACCTACACTTCTACCCGACGAAGTCTCACCAACTGAACCAGCACTTTATATGCGTCAAGGACATCGTCTACGTCAGCCCTATGTAAAGTTACGTGATTATGTCGCCTACAACACCGTCACACAAAGTAATACACATCTTGTTCCCGCCTTAGTCTCCGACAGCTCCTCCCACACAACGGTCGTTGGTAAGACTCGACTCCTGATCTTATTATTCATTACTATCTAATGAGTGATTTTCTTCACGTCATAGGGCATTCCTCGCTGCTGTTGACGATGCAAAGGAACCACATTATTATGGCGAAGCCGTTAAGCTATGCATAAGGCAATACAAGCAATTGATGTTAATAAGACTTGGAGTGTAGTCGATTTACCGTCTAGTAAGATTCCTCTTGGAACTATGTTAATTTTCAAGATCAAGTATCATTCCGACGGGACTATTGAGCGTTACAAAGCCCGTCTTGTTGTGCTTGGAAATCGACAAGTTGAAAGTACGTATTTTGATGAAACTTTTGCACCTGCTGCAAAGATGACAACGATTTGATGTCTTTTGCGTTTAGTAGAAGCTAACAACTGGGAGTTACATCAAATGGATGTACATAACACTTTTTTCATGGAGACTTGTCGGAAGAGGTGTATATGAAGTTACCACAAGGCTTTCATCACTATGATTCTTCGAAAGTGTGCAGGTTGCACAAATCTCTCTATGGGTTACGCCAAGCACCTCATTGTTGGTTTTAGAAGCTCACATCTGCTGTTCTCAAGGTTGGCTTTACTCAGTCTTACTCCGACTACTCGTTTTTCTGCTACTCAAAAGGTTTCGTAAAGATTCGTGTTCTCATCTATGTTGATGGCCTTATTATTTGTGGAAACAATTCGGTAGCTCTTGGGAAGTTTAAAGCATATCTAGGTCGATGTTTCCATATGAAGGACTTGGGTAAGCTGAAATATTTCTTGGGTACTGAGATTGCTCGGAATGGTTATGTTATTTTGATGTCACATCGCAAGTATGAACTCGACATTGTGGTCGAGACTGGTCTCCTTAACTCTCATCATGCGCATACTCGTATGGAACAAAACCATCATCTAGGCTCATACGCAAGTCGGTTCTCCAAGACCTCACTCATTATCATCATCTGGTGGGTCGGCTGATCTATTTAGCCACCACACGTCTTGATATTTCTTATTCAGTTCGCATAGTTTCTCAGTTTATGTAGTCTCCACGAGAACGACATCTCGAAGTTGCTTTGCATGTTGTTAAATATATTGAAAGGTACGGCTGGTTATGGTATTTTGCTTCGGTCTTCTTCTGATATTGCTCTCCGTGTGTTTTGCGATGCAGATTGGGTCGCTTGACGCAAACTCTTCTACAGTGATCTTCTTCCTCGGAATCTTCCACTAGAAAGACTAATCGGTCATGACTTTATACTTGATGGCAATGATTATTTTGTCCACTTTATTGTATATTTTCTGAGATGTTTATGTTAAGATTCATTTTTCTGAGTCAATTTAGGAATTTTGGTACTCTTAGGAGAAAAATACGGGTTCGTTAGAGAAGTTAATTATTAATTATAATGTATTAATTCAAAAGACAGTCACATGAATTTCCGTTGTAAAAAAACTAAACCACACTTATTGTATCGCCAGCAGAAACACACCATGATTCTCCAAAGGTCCACTAGAGAAGATAATCTCTATTATTGGCATGCCACAAAAGTTTTTGACCTTTTCTAATGAATATTCCATCTCCATGTGTTTACTAGCGATAAGTTGGGCTAATGGTTTAATTTCAAGAGTTAGTTTTATGAAGTTCTTAGTTTGATTTTCGGTAGAAACAATGTTTTACGTCATGTCACCATATATTAGCAAATGTTGATCCCGGACTTAAGGAAAGATTATGTACAAAAGTCTGAATTCTTCTTAGTTAAAAAAAATTCCATGTGTTTTAGAATAAAAATTGTTTATTGTTTATACATATTAGAAAAATATTTTTAAAACTAGTTTACGTCTTTAAAAAAAAGTAAATTAATTGTTGATATTATTAAATTTGGAATTTGAACCAAATGAGAAAGTTCTCTTAAACTCCAGAAGTATCTTTGTTTAGAAGATGCAATGGCAGTACCTAACTTAGACCATGTTTATTTCAGTGCCCATATCAACCAACATGGTCTTTTACTGCTCATAGAGACTATACAGTTAAGTCATGTATTATTTGGCTTGTAGTTTACCTTCAACATAATCCTTGAATGCTCCTTTTATCGTGAGGGACATATGGAAACTTCATATACCTCTTGTTATAAATATGACATAAAATACTAAATGGCCCAATGAATCTCATAATTAGTTAGTTGGGGTAGGATTAGTTTTTAGGAGTCTGAGGGCCGGAGGTCCCCGAGGTACGGTACAGTATATTTTAGGAAAAAAAAAATTTCTAGGTTTTTTTAATGGGATTGAATTTTGGGGCATTATATAAGAGGCTTTAGTTTATTGTAAACATTAACAATTTGATCAATAAAGAAATCCTAAAGCGCAGGGATTTGCCTCAATTTCATTTCTCTCTTTCTTCTAACCTAAAATCGCAGGCAATTTTACAACACCTCCAAAGTTTAAAAATTTTCTTTGGCGCTTGTTGAACAATGGACTAGCTGTTGGTCTGAATTTACTACGCCGTGGAATTCACTTGGATGTTTCTTGCCAATTGTGTGGAGAAGCAAATAAAGATGCTGTACATTTATTCGTCAGCAGAGTTTCAAGAGACATTTGGTCCCTGTTTTCATTTCAATCCTTTGAACTGGACTTGTTTGGAACAGACTTACTTCTCAATTTGGAACAAGCTTTGAAGTTGCAGGTATATATTACAAATGATCATCTTCAACCTGTTGCAACATTTCTCCTTTGTCGTATTTGAAAGGTCACAAATGATCTGGTGTTTAATGGAAGACGTTGGCCAATTTCAGACATTATCAACAAAACTTTAACAGATTACCAGATGTGGAAGCATGCCACTCACCAGGAAACCTCTACCTTTAGGGATGAATCGGATGATAGTCCAACTCAATCCAACCTACACTTTTATATAACTCATGATCCTAATGCTTTTATTTCTATACAGATGCTTCTTGGATCTCTGATATGGATAGAGTGGGCATTGGCTGGATATTCTGCAAGGGTCATAGAGTCATTCTCTGTGGCTCCGCCTCTTCTGTGCCAACGAGAACTGCATTAAAAGCTGAATACTTGGCATTGGTAGAAGCCTTGAGTCATCTCGGTAGGCTAGGATATAGATCTTTTCATGTCTGAGGTGACTGTCAACGACTTCTCAAAAGTGTCACCAATGCACCTCATCAACCAAGCATAATAATTCAAGATCAGGGCTTCTCCTCTAATATTTATGATATTTTAACTTTTGCCCAAACTTTAGATATCTTATCTTTTTTTTATGTTCTGAGGCATTATAATAATGCTCGTTCTACTTCTCTAGCTCTGTCAGGTAGAGTAACAAACTCTACTACTAAACTCTTATATTTGTAAGGTTCCTTAGTCTATTAATGATATTTTAATGACAAAAAGTAATTATAGCAAAAATTACACTAGAAAAACTATGGTAATACTTAACCCGAAAAAAGTATTGTGAATAGTTTAGGATACTTTCCTATTTGAGTGTATTGTAATTTGATTGGCTTACATACTAGAGCTACATTGTAAAAGTTGTATTTAACTAAAACGTATGAATCAATAAACGTTTGACGGCTTGATAACATTTGCCCTCGCAAAATTCTCTTTGAATCTCCTTGCCTCTCGGCATCACTTTTTCATCGTGTTTTATCCTTCTCACAATTTTGCTGTAATATATGCCTCTCGGCTTCATCATTGGCTTAGAGCAGTCATCTCTCATCCGCTTGTTAATGGAACGATGAGTGGGCTCTCAATCTCTAGATTGCTTTAAGATCACGTAAGAAATTTGGCTTTTTAGATGGAAGCATCCCGAAACCAGCAGCTAATGATCCAAAACTCGAGGACTAGACCACCAATACCCATATCTTGGTGGGTTGGATCAAAAAAATGATAGACCCTAAGCTGCGGTCTACCATCTCAACCTGTGAGATCGTAAGGATCTATAGGATATAATACAAAAGCGGTTTTCATTCAAAAGTGGAGCAATACTACAAAAATACGAAATTATTTAGCCAATTGTAAATAGTTTGGAGCAACAGTGGACGAATACTTTGGAAAATTAACCAAACTAAGGGATGCTATTGCTGAATGTATGATCACCAAAAAATGTACTTGTGGGCAGTGCACATGTGATCTAAATACAACAAGGGAAAACGAAATAGAGACTTTGCGAATTCATGACTTTCTTGTGGGTCTCGATGACTCAACTCATGGTGTTATAAGATCTCAAATTTGTGTCATCACACCGATGCTATACTTGGATACTATATACCAGGTAGTTTCTCAAAATGAAACAATTCAATCCACTTTTCACATGAATTTTTGGCGATGAGTTTTGCTTCACAAATCACACTTGCATATATTGTGTCACGTCCTGTAGTTTCAAGAACTAATCTTGGAAATCGAGACTTGATAAGAAAGTGCACAGTTTGCAACCGAATGGGTCATGACACATCTGGTTGTTTCAAGGTGGTAGGTTACCCTGAACGGTGGGGGGGGGGGGGGGGNCGCAACCAGTAGACAATGCCTTCCCAATGACCAAGAACTCAACAACCTCGTGCCAATATGACCCAAGTCTTAACTGCAAACAGAAAAGTTGTTGGTTCCTCCTCAGCGATTATCGAACATGATCGAGAAGGCTTACAAGGGATAACAAATGAGCAATGGAAAATGATCCAGTCTGTCATTAACGCAAGGAAGAATAATGAGTTTTTGAGTGGTAAGAGTGATGCTAATACTTGGATATTGTATACCGGGGAAATACATCACATGACCGGACGTCAAAACTTACTTACGGATCTTCGTGATGTCGCTCCGATTTCAATTTTATTGCTTGCACGAGATAATGTAATCTCAACTAAACAAGGATTGGCTCACCTAACTAACACTCTGTCTCTTCTTTATGTTTACTATATCAAGGCTTCCATATGAATCTCATATATTTTGTACAATTAGTTACCAATAACTACTTGGTTGGCCAAATTACTGATAAGTTGACGATTTTACAGGACTGTACCACGAGGATGATGATTGTAATGGGTGAACGAGAGAGAGAGAGAGACTATACCGGTTTTGAGGAATTATGACACAAGCCGCTGGTTATACAACAGTTTCTACGGATGCAGTTCTGTTTCACAAACGCCTTGGTCATCCATCCTCACGAGTAACCGGTTTAGCTCATGTTGTCTCCAACTTATCTTCTACTAGTACTTTATTTATTCAGAATTATGATGTCTGCTTACGGGAAAAAAACACGATAGTCTTTTCCTGACAGTTTCAGTAATGCAAAAGAGAATTTTGATTTGATACATGTTGATATTTGGGGCCCTTACAAAACCACAATGTTTTGCGGTTCAAAGTATTTCTTGACGATTGTGGATCATCATTCACGAGCAGTGTGGCTTTATTTGATGCCAGATAAATCACAATTTTCTCATTATTTTCGTAAATATATAACTATGATCGAAGTCTAATTTTCTTAACAAGTCAAGAAAATTAGATCCAACAACGGCATTGAATTCCTTGCTCTCAGGCCTTACTTTCTGAGTTGCGGTATATTACACGAAACATCGTGTGTTTACACACCTCAACAAAATGGATGCGTAGAACATAAGCATCGCCATATTCTGAATGTCGCAAGAGCTCTACGGTTCCAAACTCATCTTCCCATCGAATATTGGGGGGGGGGATGCATTCTCACCACAACATATCTTCTTAATATAATACCATCCTCTATTCTTCAAGGTCTCACACCTTTCCAACGGCTCTACGATAAGACACCCTCTTATTCACATTTATGAGTTTTTAGGTGTTAAGCTTATGCTCACAACATCAACTGCCGTGGTGATAAATTTGAGTCTCGAAGTCGTAGATTTGTGATATACTTGTATTTTAGCATGTTTATAGCTTTATTCCGCATCCATTTAGGTTAGATTCATGATCATTTAGATTAGTATTGCTGCATTTGCATGTACATTCTCATATTTCAGGTGATTGAGACCATGGATGCAAGTTACGAATCAAAAGGAGGTCGAAAAAGTAAAGAAACGCCCAAAAACAGAGCATATCGGTCAGCTTCATCGGTCAGGAACAGAGCACATGACCGATGCAAGGAAGAGAAAAAACCAGGGACTTATATCGGTCAGGACATCGGTCAGGCATATCGGTCAGCCCTCCTATGCAGACGAGCTGAGTCAACATTTTCTTTATCATTTTGACTTTTTACCCAAATTTTGATGGGTTAACCCAAATGTTTTAGGGTTAACCCAATGGATATTAGTTGGAGTATTTAAACCTTTTACCCTAATTTTTAGGTATTAAGCTTTATTTTTCCTAAGAACCTTTGTAATCACTTTGGTTTCTCATCTATTTTGAATTCAATTTCTTGTTTTGATTGTTGTTTTCTTCTTCAAAT
>OVBE01012310.1:0-13493 GCA_900406425.1 Iberis pinnata
TATATATATATATATATATATATATATATGTGTCATAGGGTTATTAACTTCCTATCACACTAACATATGTGTCAATCCAATTGGGTGTGATGCTAAGCACTCTAGATGCAATTGGAACTACTAATTCAAGCCAAAAGAAAAGATGAGCCAATAAGCACCCTAGACATTGTTAACGGTACACTACTTAGCATGCATGATGAACCAATCTGCTAAAGCCAATAAGCACCCTAGACATCTAATCTCTTAGGCTATGTATACAAATCTATGAAATCACTTGGTCAGGCATTTCATCAGACACATTTTGGGTGTGGAAATGTCCAAGTTCAGATTTCAGTTGATCTGAAAGAAATCAGCATGAAGAGCAGTGAAACAGAAGGGAACTGTTAGCAATCAAACTTAGGTATCTAGGAAAAACAGGATATCAACACTAGACTACCCTATACTCAGGAACCTAAGGCAACTACTCACTACGCATGGTGGGGATGAAGTCAGGAAAAACAGAAAACATAACTACTAAGAAAAACATTATGATCAAAAGTCAAACTATGAAGAACGACAAGAACAGAAAGTGAGAAAAACAGATGAAGATGACGATGAACAAAACAATGGCGATGACGATGAAGAAAACGATGACGATGACGATAAAAAAACGATGACGATGAACAAAATGATGATGATGACGATGAACAAAACGAAAAATCAAAGATGTAGAAGATGAAGATCAAGAACACCAACCCAGAAAAACAGAGTTCTAATGAAACAGTAACAAAACCCAGAAATGATGATCAAAGCAAAAACGAGACGAAAAGCATAAAACAGTAGATCAATATGTACCCGATAGATCACAACCTTAATCTAAGCATGAAAATGAAGAAATCAGAAGCTAAACATAAACTTAATAAGAAATCTGGGTTTGATCATCAAGAACAACAAAGGAAAAACAGAGAGAAAGAAACCTAAGAACAAAACCCAAAATAGCAACAAGATAAAATTTCGTGCGAAATGGAGGCGGTTTAGGGCTTACATAGTGTTTCAGAAAAAGCCCAAAAAACGCTAAAAGACAAAAGTCTAAAGATCCTAATGATTCTTCTTAACCCGAAACTGGGTCGTTGGGTCGGAATGAAGACAACTTGATGTGGTGATCGAGGCGCAACAACAAGGGTGATCGAGGCGGCGATCGAGGCAATTTTAGAGTCATAAAACTTTTTCAGGTTCTAGTCGAAGCAGTTTCAGGTTCTAGTCAAGATAGTTCCAGGTTCTGCGCCCTTTTTTCAGGGTCAGACACCCTTTTTTCAGGGTCTTTCTCCCTTTTCTTCAGGGTCTTGCACCCTTTTTTTTTAGGGTCTTGCACCCTTTTTCAGGGTCATGCACCATTTTCTTCCTCTCCAGATTCACACTTATTTTCTGAAAACTCCCTAAACACCTGAAATATCTCCAAAATGCACACGTATGCGAATGCTAATGCGAAACTTCCTGAAAATGAAAATTTACTAAGAATGTCCTAGGAATGCAACATATTGACATCTAAATGAGTCTAAAATGATGGTAAATAACCTTGTAAAACATGTAAAATACAGAGACGTCAACTCCCCAAAACTAAATCCTTGCTTGCACTCAAGAAAGTAATTCAGAAGCCTGGAAGAGAAGTTTGAAAATGGGAACTCAGAATCAAAATATGCTGATAAAATAGGGAATATCAATGTCTAGATTACTAATTCTAGAATGCAATCCTAATCTCATCTTACTTAAAAACTTTAGTCATACTCATCATAGTTCATTCCATATCAGTTCCAACCTCCACAATGCATTCAAATTCATTTATCCCTTTAATATTCATTAAACAGAAACCGTGGATCATGTCATACATGTTCATTGAACTCATTTGGCTAAGGGATTAGTTAAGGGATAAAAATGACCCATTTATGCATTGTCTAACATTTCAGAACAAGTTTCTCTCAAAAAGGGAATAAGCTTTAGCAGAAGGCTAAAGTTAAGAACACTTAGATGCATACAAGAACAAAATTCCATCTACCCAAAGCCATTGAAACTAAAATTTTCCTGACTCTAAACCCGGTAGGAGACCCTAGTTCTACCCTTTTAAATTTCGAAGTGATCTTACTTGTTCACATTTTCCTTTTTCAACTTTTCCTTAACAGTTTTTATGAGAGGGTTTCTTCTTATTTGATTTCTAGCGGATTTGGGGACTTCCTGATTTTAGTGCCTATGGTTTATGAATTTTTTGTGATTTTTCACTAACTTCTTGGGTTTTTACCCTTTTATCTACTCGTCAATTTTTTTTTTTCTGTTTCTGCACTAACCATACTTTTCATATCTTCTTCCCTCAAACCTTTTACTAGACCATTATGTTTTCTTTTTCTTTTCCTTTCCTCTCCTAAAGTCCATAACCATACCCTTTTATTTTACCACTTTCCAACATGATTTTATCTTTTTAAACCAACCCCAATACCCATAATCGAACCCCACCTAGTCCTATCTAGTCCAAAAAGCATGAACTAGAACTACATGAGAATCCATTCCTGCCAATTAGAACCTAACACTTTCTACCAAGCTCATTCCATAAAAAGGCCTTACACTCAATAATTCTTAAATGGCTTGAAAGAAGACAAGGTTCAAGGGTGGGGAGTCTATTTGGATTAATAAGAGTGGTAAAATGGTAGAAGATAATCCAAATATGTATATACTATCAACGAGTTCAAATCCAGCACACAAACATGATAATTAAACGCCAGTTTTAGGTTCTAATAAACAGAGGCAAACTTCATATCACAACATGGTTCAAAAAAGAAAGGATCGTGCAATTTCACATTCCAAGTATGGTGCAGTCTTACTTTAGACATAATTAGGATGCATAAGACAACTAACAACTAGGGCACCGATACTACCTAAGGAAGCAACACATTTACTAGGTCCTAGTTCCCTATGCAGGTGAAGATAACCTAAGCTCAATCCTAACAGGCTAATGCAACTACATGATCACTCTGTTTTTGAAAACGATTTCCAAAAAAATTTCAGTTTTGTTTTTGTTTTTGTATGCCTTCGATGCAAGATTGAAATAAGAAAACAAGTAAACATGATCACTACCTCCTAACCTCTGGCAATGATGCCAAATTGATAACAAGATTTTATGCATTTGTAGTATAGTGGTGTCAGAGGATTATCAATTCCTATCAAACTAACATGCCATTGTAGTATAGATAGGTATCAATCCAAATGGGTGTGATGCTAAGCACTCTAGAAGCAATTAGAACTACTAATTCAAGCCAAATGAAAAGATGGGTTTTAATCTAAAAGGTCCTATGCAAATCAAACATGCAGGAAATAAAACGAGAAATGAAAGCAAGCATGCATAAACAGAAACTAAAGATAAACAACAAGTGAAACTAAAGCATTAAAGAAAATGGGTAAAATGCAATCAAAGGGGGAAGCAGTTCCTAAGAATGGGGTAATTTGACCAGTGATCCTTCCTGAACTACCTAGATACCTAACATATCTCAAAAAATGAGCTAATCCCTAGACATCATATTCATAAGCAACCAAGTCCAATCTCTTGATAAATGATTTCAACCTAAGCAATCACCAGATTTAACACTCGTTAACGGTACACTACCTAGCAGGCATGACAAACCAATCTGCTAAAGCCAATAAGCACCCTAGACATCTAATCTCTTAGGTTAGGTATACAAATCTCTGAAATCACTAGGTCATGCATTTCATCAGACACCTTTTGGATGCGGAAATGCCCAAGTTTAGATTTCAGTTGATCAGAAAGAAATCTGCATAAAGAGCAGTGAAACAGAAGGGGTCTATTAGAAATCAAACTTAGGCATCTAAGAAAAATAAGATATCAACACCAGTCTACCCCATCCTCAGGAACCTAAAGGAACTACTCACTATGCATGTTGGGGATGAAGTCAGGAAAAACTGAAAACATAACTACTAAGCAAAACATTAGGATCAAGAGTCAAACTATGAAGAACATCAAGAAAAGAAAGTCAGAAACATATGAAGATGACGATGAACAAAACGATGACGATGAACAAAATGATGACGATGACGATGAACAAAACGATGACGGTGACCATGAACAAAACGATGACGATGAACAAAACGATAATGATGAACAAAATGAAAAATCAAAGATGCAGAAGATGAAGATCAAGAACAGCAAGAACACCAACCCAGAAAAATAGAGTTCTAATGAAACAGTAACAAAACCCAGAAAAGATGATCAAAGCAAAAACGAGATTAAAAGCATAAAACAGTAGATCAATATGTACCAGATAGATCACAACCTTAATCTAAGCATGAAAATGAAGAAATCAGAAGTTAAACATAAACTTAATAGGAATTTTGGGTTTGATCATCAAGAACAACAAAGGAAAAACATATAGAAAGAAACCTAAGAACAAAACCACAATGGCAACAAAATAAAACTTCGTGCGAAATGGAGGAATTTTAGGGCTTATATAGTGTTTCAGAAAAATCCCTAAAAATGCTAAAAGACAAAAGTCTAAAGATCCTAATGATTCTTCTTAACCCAAAACTGGGTCGTCGGGTCGGAATGAAGACAACTTAATGTGGTGATCGAGGCGCAGCAACAAGGGTGATCGAGGCGGCGATCGAGGTGACGATCGAGGCAGTTTCAGGATCATGCACCTTTTTTAGGTTCTGCTCGAGGCGGTTTCAGGTTCTGCACCCTTTTTGGGTCTTGCACCCTTTTTTTCAGGGTCTTGCACCCTTTTTTCAGGGTTTGGCACACTTTTTTCAATGTCTTTTCTCCCTTTTCTTCAAGGTCTTGCACCCTTTTTTCAGGGTCTTGCACCCTTTTTTCAGGGTCTTGCACCCTTTTTTCAGGATCTTGCACCCTTTTTTAGGGTCTTGCACCATTTTTTCAGGATCTTGCACCCTTTTTTAGGGTCTTGCACCATTTTTTCAGGATCTTGCACCCTTTTCTCCTTCTCCAAATTTGCACTTATTTTCTGAACTCCCTAAATACTTGAAATATCTCCAAAATGCACATGTATGCGAATGCTAATGCGAAACTTCCTGAAAATACAAATTTGCTAAGAATGTCCTATGAGTGCAACATATTGACATCTAAATGACTCTAAAATGATGGTAAATGACCTTGTAAAACATGTAAAATACAGAGACATCATACACAGATTTTTCTTTTTCTTTTCTTTTTTCGATTTTATTCCACTACCGTGGAAGGATTAGACTATTTGGCTCCTTTGATACTCCTACAGTTTCTTTACTTAGGCTTATTTCAATACTCTTTTTTTAACACTAGCACACTTTTTCATGTGATTCCCCCAAAATTATACCCTATTCTAAACATTCCTCCACCTAAGCATGTTAATCTTAAAATGAGGCTAACTCTAAGAGGCTATTTCCCTGTCGTTTAACTTTTATTACACGGGTTTTACCCATGTATGCATTTTCCAAAAAAGCCTCACAATAAAGAACAAAGGGGGCTTTTAAATAAAGGTTCCGGGTGATCAAAGGTGTGGCAACAATCCTTAAGATGAGAATGACCGTTTGGATTAACAAGAGTGATATGAATTATGCGAAGATAATCCACATGTCAAGTGTTTCACCATGAATAAGTATTTCAAATCCATAAGCATGACAATCAGATTCATTCAAGTCCAAATATTCATGGGATTGGTTTCAATTCAAGAAAGATTCAACAAACACCATGAAACATAAAGTGGTTAATTCTGAGCATGGATTTTCTAAATTCTAAAAATGGTTCAAGCATCATTCTACTATTGATATATCATGTTTTTAATGAATTCTAGCTTTTGTTTCATATTCATTTTAGGTAGATTCACTTTCATTTATGCACATATAGGTTGCATCTGCATATCATTTCATGTTTCAGGTGTTAAAGGTCATTGAAATCAAAAGAAAGTTCAATTAAATGCAAAAGAGAAAAAAAGGATTTAATAGGATCAAAACGACAAGTCTTAAAGATCAAGCAATTTGGAGATATTACTTTAATATTTGTTTTATTTTGAGTTTTATTAGTTTTATTTTGAGTTTAATATTTGTTTTCATTGTGAATCTTCCTTTACTTTATGTTGTAATCATGATTCTACGTATTTTCATCATTAGAACTTGTGTATCATCCATGATTAGTGAGTAGTTCACTTCTAAGCAAATGGGTTAGGTAGATTAGGGTGATTAGATGATTGACTATGATTTTTAGGAATTAATTAGCTTATATCTTCTTTCAGTAAGTGTGCTTAATGCTAGATTTTAATTGATTAATCAAATTTAAACTCTAGGTGAATTGTGCCCGAAAGGTGTTCAATGAAATTCCTGAACCAATTACTGTTTGCTAAATGATGCTATCCAAGAGACTGTTTTTAGATAGTTTAGTGGTTTATGATGAATTAAAAATTATTGTCTCTTATTATGCAATTATCCAAGAGATTGTTTTTAGTTGCATGATTATGAGAAGGATTAGTGCCATGAGAGTGGATTAATCTAATTAAAGGAATTCTAGACCAAAGATTATCATTGAAATGTGAGTAGTAACATTATAGAATGTCATTTGATCACCCAAGCCGATTATCTTTGCCCAATTTCTTAGAATTTCATCTTGATTTACATTTCAATTTTAGTTGACTTTTTCTTAATTGCTGTTGACTTTTGCTGGATTTGACTTTTAGTTGACTTTTGTTTATGTTTTTAAAGCATGATTAAGATATTAGCTTAAACCCAAGACTTTTAATTGTTTAGTCTAAATAAAATTCTCATAGGATTTAGTGCGTTGATTACCCTGATTTGGATTGAGAAACCTATATGCTATAATCACAATGATAGTGCATTAGGGAATTGAGGTAGAAACACCAAAAAATCTTACTATCAACTATTAGCTAGAGTGCTACAAATCAAGCAAAACACCAATAATCACAAGACAAATCAATCATTGTTAAGCATTTAATATCCATAAGCAAGACAATCATATTCATTTAAGTCCAAATATTCATGGGATTGGTTTCAATTCAAGCAAGATTCAATAAACACCATGAAGCATAAAGCGGTCAATTCCGAGCATGGATTTTTCAAATTCTAAAGATGGTTCAAGCATCATTCTACTATTATCTAGAGTGCTACAAATCAAACAAAATACCAAGAATCACAAGGCAATTCAATCATTGTTCCCTATGCAAGATGCAACCCAGAATGAAACTAAATGCAATATTTTGAAGATTTTTTTAAAAATTCGTTTTTTTTTTATTATTTTTTGAAAAATTTAACTATTTACAACAACAATGCATGATAAGACCAAAAATTTGAACTAAGTTAGATATGATTCCTTCCCCAAACTTAATTCAGACAGTCCCTTGTGTGAAAAAGAATTTAGAGAAAGAACAGAAAATACAAAAAACTAAGATGCAAGTATGTGTACGAGGTGTCGATGTGGTACCTCAATAATAGCGTGTATTAGATCAACCTTAGGATTATTCTTTTTCCTTTTGCAGACCTAGTTGCCTTAAGCTTGGTTTTGTTAAATCCAGTACATGAAACCAGTATACACCCTTGAGCCTTGTGTTTACCATAAAACCTGCACAAATTAACGCTCAAACTATCCAAAGAGTCAAAATACCCAAAATCATACAAAAAAGTAAAAATTAAAGGAAAGACTTAAATTTAAAGGATATGTCCAAAGGATAAACAAGAGATTCCCTCCTAAGTGGGCTTGTTTTAAATCTTTAGCTTGACTTTGGAGCATAACTTGCTAATCATAAGAATAAAAAAGTTGAGCCAATGCACAGTTAGTTCTTCTCCTATTAGTGCAATAGACAATGTACACAAAGAAAGACATTGTTGCCCTTAACAAAATAACACAAATCCGGGCAAAGAAGTGTACGATAAAGGTGGCATGTGTCATAGATTGTTCTTTGATTACTATATGCTCACGAGGTTCAAATGCATTAGATGGAAAGACAAAATCAACTTCAGGTTTAAAAGAGTTCAACACAAAGTAGTCAACTTCATCTTCATCAATCATGTATAACACATCATTATCACTTCTAAAATCCATTTCATCCTTAGGAATATTTAAATCATTCAAGATATTATCTATGTCAAGCACATCTCCTAGACAAGATTGTTCAAGAAGTGGATTAAACTCATCATGCATTAAAAACCGTAATTCGAGATCATTAATGGCATAACGTACTCCATCATAATCCCTAGTAAGGTTTTCAAACCTCGAAGTAGCTAGATTTTTAGAAACACATATTGATTCATAGCATTGATCAAGAAGCATGTGTGTATGAAAACTAGAACTTACATCTTCATTGCTAGGCATGGAGTAATTTTCATTAACATCGAATTTAGAGTTTAACTCATATGTACCTTTGAGTTGGTATGGTGGAACCCAATATATTACCTTTTGGAGTCTATGAGCTACTTGTATCTCTCCAAACATGAGCTCTCGTCCCTCAAGTATTGCTTGGAGGGAGATGAGGTTGACTCGAATGATAATAATAGCTAGATCACTCTTTGACATTGTTGGATGTTCTTTTTCTTGATGAGCCAACTCCACTCTTTGTTCTCGGGTAAGCACGTTATCATCAAATTGTGGGTCTTCCACATATTGCTCCTCCTCGATCTCCTCCTCAAATGTGTTCTCATGTAGCCAATCATTGTAATCTATTGCCAACACTCTATCTCAAAGTAAATAAAAAGTAAAATAGCTTAGTCCCAAGAAAATTCAAAGTTCTAATTGTTAATATAATCCGTGAATTAGCAACGACGCCAAAGTGATAGTAAGATTTTTTCGTTGTTTCTACCTCAATTTCCTAATGCACTAATCATTATCATTGTAACATATAGGGTTATCAATCCAAATCAGGGGGAATTAACACACTAAAACCTATGAGAATTTTAAAGCATACAACCTAATAAACATGAAGCATAAAAGAGACAAAAGTCAACAAAATGATCAAAATAGCAATCAAGAGTAATAAGAAAAGTCAACTGAAAATGAGAATGTAAATCAAGATAAAAGGCTAAGAAAATGGGCAAATGCAATTGACTCAGGTGATCGAAAGACATTCTATGATGTTACTACTCACTTTCTAGTGCTAATCTTTGGCCTGGGATTCTCTTAATTAGACTAATCCACTCTCGCACCACTAATCCCTCTCTTAATCATGCAGCTAAAAAAAATCTCTTGGATAATTACACAATAATAAGAAATAAGATTTAATCCATAATAAACCACTAAACTAGCTAAAAACAATCTCTTAGATAGCGTCATTTAGCAAACAATAGTTGGTTCATGAATTTTATTGAACACCTTTTGGGCAAAAATTACCTAGAATCTAAACTTGAATGACCAAGACAAATTTAGCATCAAGAACACATATTGTTTGAAGATATAAGATATTCAACTCCTAATCATCATATTCAATCACCTAATCACCCTAATCTACCTAACTCATCCACTTAGAAATGAACTACTCATTAACCATTGATAAAGCAAAAGTTCTAATGATGAAAATGTGTAGAATTATGATTAGACACAGAAAATAGAAGAAGAAACACAATCCAAACAAATATTAAACTTAAAATAAACAAAGATCCAAAACATTTATAAAATATTTCTTAAGAGAAAAAGATATTAGAGCATAAGAGAAGTTTTTTCTATAAAGTAGGTCTAAAGACCTTATATAGTATCATAAAAATAGTATTGGGTATTGGGTTAACCCAATTGAAAAATGGGTTAAAACTTGAAAAAGTATTGAAAATGTTGACTTTTTGGGCTAGGATCGGTTTTCCAAACCGATCCTTTCCCCCTGGAATTTGCATATTTTTTAGACTGGTTTCGGCAAACCGATTGGAGCTTCAGAGTCCATAACTCTCTCATCTTTGAAGCTATAGTTTCATGCGATATCTCTTTGGAAATCTGACTAAAAGGACTACAACTTTGATAAAATAGTCTTCTCCTAATTCACCATGTAAATTTGTGTAAAAGATGCATCTTTGGGGTGGACGGTTTGGAGCTTCAAATCTAGCGGATCGCAACTTTTTCGGTTCATATCTTGGAATTCCGTGGGAGGGGGGGGGGGTTTAAGGTTATTTTTGTTTTGTTGGAAATCTTTAATGTATGGCTACAATATTATTCAAAATGCCATGATGAACTTTTCATTGTAAAATCCCCAAATTGCTTTATCTTTAAGGCTTGTTGTTTTGATTCATATTAAGTCTCATTTTTGCCTCTTTTGCATTCAATTGAGCTCTCTTTTGAATCAATTCACCCTCAACACCTGAAACATGAAATGATATGCAAATTCAACCTATACATGCCTAAATGAAAGTGAATCTACCTAAAAAGTATAAGAAACAAGAGCTAAAATCCATTAAAAACACGATATATCAGTGCCCCGCCAATAATTCCTCATAAGAGAGGTTAGTTGTTAAAGAAGCCCATGTGGTAATGCAGTTATTACTGACTTTAACAAAGTTTCCTTTCCTGCTCATGATAGTAACTTCGAAGACCATCTCTGAATCTTAAGTTTAACCTCTTTGTATCAAATACGAGAATATCTTTTTTCTACTTCTACCAACAGACTTCGGTAGGCCTAAATAACGCCCCAAACCTCCAACCTTTTGAATACCAATAAGGTGCTACATAAGATTTTTTTGTTGGCTAGGAAAATCACGACTAAACATTAAAGCCGATTTATTGAAGTTAACTTCCTGACCATATATTGCCCATATATAAAACCTCAAAACATTCAATAAAGCCTGACTTTTTATAGGATTTTTTTGACAGAACAGAAGGGAATCATATGCAAAAAGCAGATGAGAAACTGGTGGACCATTTCCACTTGCCTTAAAACCATGGAACAACTGTCTATTGACTATATCTTGTATCAAGAAAGACAAACACTTTGTGACAATAAGATAAATGTAAGGAGAAAAGAGGTCATCTTGACGAATGCCCCTTTGTGGTTTGATCCTGCCAACTAGACTTCCATTTATTAACACAAAGAATGTTGGTGTAGTGATAATAGCATAAGCCAATTACACCATCTTTCTGCAAAACCCAATTTCTTAAACATAAACTCAACAAAATTCTAGTTAACTTTATCAAAAGCTTTTTAATGTCTAATTTCATTGCCAAGAATGGGTGTACTCTGATCCTAGTAGTAAGGGAGTGGATTATTCATGTGATATGAGCACATTATCAGTATTGAGGCGTTCATGAATAAAGATAGACTGGTTTAGGATTATAATTTGCTGAAGAAAGGGTTTAAGTCTATTAGCCATAATTTTAGAAATAATTTTGTAAGCAACATTGATTAGGCTGATTGGTCTATAGTCCCTTGGATGTTTTGGATGGTCATGTTTAAGTATTAGACAAAGATGAGTATGATTGATATCAGGATCTAGAGATGTATGGTTAAAGAAATGCCACACAAAGGATTCGACATCATTAGAAATAATGGGCCAATGTTGCTTGTAGAAGCATGGATTTGGGCCATCAGGATCAGGTGCTTTGACATCATCCATAGAAGCTAGAGCTGTCCATATTTCATCATCTTCCACATCCTTAGTTAGATGGACATTCATGGCATCAGTAATACGAGGTTGTAATGAGGCAGACATTGAACAATATACAAGTATAGATGAAGTGAGCTAATGAAAAAGACTAGTAAAGTAATGAACAAAAGCTTGTTTAACCTTTTGTTCTTCATGGAGAACGTGTCTTGCATCATCCTGTATCATTACGATACAATTGTTGTATCTTTGTTACTTCATTGTTGTGTGAAAATATATGGTGTTCCTATCACCACTCTGTAGCCAAAGAATTCTACTATTTGTTCTATAAAATTCTTCTTCCAACAAATAAGCCTTCTTCAAATTATATTTTATTTCAGCAATAACAGCATAATCCCTCTGTCTTGTTCATGTGCCACATGGAGTTTGTCCTTGAGAATATGGATGTCTTTGGCTATATTAGACTTGTTGTTCTTTTTCCAGATTGCTAATCCATGGCGACAATTGGAAAGGGCCCTTTGAAAATTGTTGAGGTGGAATATCAGTACATTGAGTTTGCCAGATGTCAGCCACCGTGTCTGCAATTATAGGATCTATTTTCAGCGAGTATCATATCTAAAAAAGGAAATCCTTGACCATCTTGAAGTATTCATATTTAGAAGCATAGGTCTATGATCTAAAGCTCCCCATTTCAACAATTGAACATATGATCTTGGAAATTTCTCCAACCATTCTTCATTGCCCATCATCCTATCAATTCTTGTTTTCACAATGGAGCCATAACGGTTACCAGTCCAAGTAAACTTACCACCATATGTATGAAAATCTAGAAGTCCTAAAGCATACAAGAAAGCTTGGAATGTGGTAAAAGAACCACTGTTCTCATGCTACCAAGTTTTTCTTGAGGTGATTTGATTTCACTAATGTCTCCAAAATATAAGCTCAAGGATCTAGTAGAGCTTGAAGCTCCCACATTGAGTGCTAAAAGCTGCCAAAACTGATGAAGTTGAGACTTTATTGGGGGACCATAGATATATATTAATTTACACCTTACTCTTTCGACATGAAGCCAAAACTCATTGTAGTGATCAGAAGATACTAAAGGAGAACTGAGATCTATATGATCATGCCAAAAGAATGCGATTCCACCCCTTGTACCACTTGGGGAGTGCATAAAATATTGAGAGTAGCCCAACTTATTGCCAATACATCTAACAAAATCATTTTTATTCTTAATTTTCGTAAGGAACATTACATCAGGTTTGTATAATGACCCAATGCCAAAAAATTGACGAATTGTCATGATATTCCTTAATTTATGACAATTACATTGTAACAACTTTACATATCCTTGTATGGTTTATGGTTTAATTGTATATAAGTCAATTTAAAAACGATTGAGCGTATATACTGTTTTTGGTAGTGGAATTAATTTTTTTGTTTTCGTTAAATCAGTTTTTGGGGACGTATAATTGTTTATATGATGTGTATTTAACCACAAAAATATCAAAAGTTTCTAGTTACTCCATATAATAAATCTAGACTATTCTTCTTCCATGGCAATTCTCGAAGCCCGTTTACTATGCCTACAAGAGCTTTTTGGAGGCCCATATATGGTCCAGTTTCGGAGATTATAACTTGCCTTTGCTTCGAAACATTTTGATTAATTTATAATTTCTGATGAAACTCGCAACGTTAAATTAATCATAATTGACTATTATATATGTTTTAAGTGACTGTCACGACCTTCAAACTTTTTTGAACTTCGACTAACATTCCTAGTTATGGAACAAATCAGTCTCAAGAACAAAACATATTGTATAATTTTTATATATACATATTGTTAGGAATAAATCAAGCTGAAGTTTAGGACAATTTGAATTAGTTTTTTTTTATTTAGTCTGTTTCAATTACTTTCTGCACAAGTTTCTCTTTTCTGTTAG
>OVBE01012311.1:0-13493 GCA_900406425.1 Iberis pinnata
TCAACAAATTGAAGGAATTAGATTCAATCTTCTAAGGAAATCATCATAGTTCTTATAGCCAATTGTATCCTATCACTTAGAGATCACTAACCACCTTAGAAATCAAGAAAAATCACAATTTATGGGCATGGTGAATAGTAACCCGAAAATGGAGATTTGAGTGCATACCTTTGCTTGATTGAGTGAAAAACTTGGGAGATTGAGTCTAAAGAAGAGGGAGATTTCGAAATTGGATAAGAAACCTCACTAATTTGCAAGAAAATCTATTGAAAACCAAAGTTTGAGAGAAAACCCTTCCTTGAAAAAACTTAAGATCGATAAAAATGAGGAGGAAGAGGAGAAGAAGACTTAAAATTTCGGACTAAACCGGTTCAATTTGGGGAAATAAATCTGAGAAAACCGAAAAATTCAATTTGGACCGGATTCCTTACCTCGCATTGGTCAGTTTTGACCGATGTACCTGACCGATGTGGTCACATCGGTCAAAAACTGACCGATGTACCCACCGATGAAAGTCCCTGGTTTTTTTCGGTTTTGTGTATCGGTCAAGGTATCGGTCACTCACATCGGTCAGAATGACCGATGCAATGGACCGATGTGGCCACATCGGTCAAAATCTGACCGATGTGATGACCGATACAAGTCCCTGCCATTTCCTGGATGTTGCATCGGTCAAGCCTAGACCGATGCTGTGACCGATGTGGTTCAAAAATGGTATATCAAGATTCTTTCCTAAGAACATCTAGAACAGAACTGATATTCATACGGTGTTCTTCTAGATTTTTACTATAAATTAGTATATCATCAAAGTAAACAACAACGAATAATCCTATAAAGTTTCTAAGCATGTGATTCATTAATCTCATATAAGTACTAGGTACATTTGTTAAACGAAATGGCATAACAAGCCATTCATATAGCCCCTGTTTTTTTTAAAAGCAGTTTTCCACTCATCACCTTCCTTCATCCTAATATGATGATAACCAGTTTTAAGATAAATTTTAGAAAAGATAGTGGAACCACTTAACGCATCTAGCATATCATATAATCTAGGAATAGGGGGGCGATACTTTACAGTAACGTTGTTGATGGCTCTACAGTCCACACACACATTCTCCATGTGCCATCCTTTTTAGGTACAAGTAAGACTGGTACAACACAAGGACTCATGATTTCTCTTATGTGGCCTTTGCTCATCAACTCCTCAACTTGCCTCTGAAGTTCTTTAGTTTCAACATGATTGGTCCTATAGGCTGGTCTATTAGGTAGTGTTGCTCATGGAATAAAGTCTATTTGATGTTCTATGCCACAAATTGGTGGAATACCTTTTGTTGCTTCTTTAGGGAAAACATCACTATATTCCTGAAATAGTTTAGACATACCACTAGGAAGTTCCGGTGCAAGGTTAGTGAAACTCGCAAGAGCTTCTTTATTGACAAATAACAAAACTGGTTTATCTCAATAAAGAGTTCTTTTAACTTCACCAGGTTTAATGTAGAGGCTGGTACTTAGAGGTTTCTCCTTCTCCTTCTCATTCTTAAGCTTCATAAGAACTTGATCTTGATATATAGAGGCTGGTACTTAGAGGTTGATCTTGACTAGGAGTTAAAGGTAGGAGTGTAACCTTGCTGTCTTGAAATTCGAATGAGTACTTGTTGGTGTAGCCATTATGTATAACTTTTCTATCGAATTTCCATGGCCTTCCCAACAGTATGTGACTTGATCCCATGGGCAGAACATCACACATTACTTCATCTTCATATTTTCCAATAATAAAAGGCACATTCTTGATGAGTAACCTGTAGTTGTCCTCCCTCATTAAGCCATTGTAGTTTGTAAGGTCTGGGATGTTTAATGGTCTTAAGATTCAGCTTCTCAACCATACTTTCACTAGCTGCATTTGTACAACTTCCTCCATCAANAAAACAGCGTGTGTGAAACAAGTTATTTCTTTGCTCTGTTTCTCCTGTCTTGTTTTGAACACTCAAAGTTCTTCTTGCTACAAGCATTTCACCAGCATTTCACCAACACTCAAAGTTCTTCTTCTTCTTCTTCTTTGTCAAGCAACAGGAAAGTCTTCTTAGTACATTCTTTTGCCATGTGACCCATTCCTTGACATTTAAAACATCTAATTCGGCTGTTGCCACCATCTGAAGAAGCAATACCTTTACCTTTGTAATCTGGTTTAGGTTCATCTTTGATTTAGTAGAGGCTGGCTTGTAGTATTTCTTGTAAGATGGTTTGTTGTCCTTGTAGTCTTTAGGCTTAGTTGATCCAGAGGTAAAGCTTGGTTTAATAGTTCTTCTTTTATTCTGAATTTCTATAAGCTTAGCCTTGTGTACCATCTCTTTAATATCTAGACTCTTCAATATCGAGATAGGATTGAAGTTCTAGCTTATCTTGTATATCTCTGTTTAAACCTCCCAAGAATCTAGACATTGTAACTTCATCATCTTCATTCAAATAAGCCCTAATAAGAATTGTCTCCATCTCTTGATAATAATCTCTAACCGATTTGCTGCCTTGAGTGAGCATTCTTAGTTTGTTTAGTAACTCCTTGTTGTACTGATTTGGTACAAACCTTCTCTTCATACAGGTTTTGAGTTGGTGCCATGTAGCAATTGCTGGATCACCACATCTTCTTTTAGTAATATTCAGTTGTTCCCACCATAATAAAGCATAATCACTAAATTCAGAGACAGCAATCTTCACTTTGTTGGGATCATAAGTTCCTTGACAATCAAAGTTGGATTTCATCTTCTTTTCCCAATCTAAATAAGCTTCAGGGTCATTCTTGCCTTGAAAGGATGGAAACTTTATTTTGATATGATCAAGCCATTGTCTAACATGATCTATATTGTTTCTTCCACGTCTATGGCCTTTTCTACTCCGATCTGATCCATGGCTGCCATAATAATCATCAGAATCTAGATTATTACGTTCTGCTTCTCTAGCTTGTCTTGCTGCTCTAGCCTCTCTTGCTTCTCTATCAAGTCTAACAGCTTCTGAAGGTGTAGGAGTATGTTCTGATTCAGAATGAGAAGTCTTTCAAAATTCTTCTCTAAGTTGTTGAACAAGTCTTTGTTGAGATTCAAGCATCATTTGTTTGAACTGATCCATAATCTCTGGAGAAATAGTTATATTGGCCATTATCCCTATATCAAACACAACAACTTGCAGTAAACAAGTACACTAACACCCAAAAACATATTTGAAACAGAAAACATAAATAGAAATAAAAAGAGAGCCAGTTTCGTGCAATAGAAGTTGAAGGGTCAACTATGGTTCTTCACAAGTTTTAGACGAATTAAAAGGTTTAGAAACACTTAGATTTGATTCAAAGATGGCTCTGATACCACATGATACGATCCTGATTCTATTCCCCTTGGATCTTTATCTTTGAATGAAACTTTTTGGAAAGAAACTCAACTTTAAGTGAATAACAGTTTCTGGAACTTAATGGAAATGGAATATGTACGAAATAGAGATGAGAATGATGATAAAACAAACAAGAGATGATGATATTGTTTGAGAGTTAAATGGATTCTCAAAAGACTGCGCTTGTAAGAGAAATCCAGAATTCTGGTGGTTTGGCTCTCACCACTTAGAATTGTTTTGAGTCAATAATATAAGAGTTTTAGAATGAAAATTAACTGATTTTATTGATAGATTTCAATCTCATTATATAGAAGAATAGGGAGGTACATGCACCTTCTCTTGGAAATAACAGTTAAGTTTTAAATGCTGGAAATTAAATGAAAGCATGCAAAAGATTGGTTGTTGAGTCTAAATTCGAAATTTAAATGCTTTCTAAGTAGAACAAATATTTTCTACTTGTGATCAAGTTATAACTAAGTAACTTAGGTGAAAGTGAATTATCAAGCCTCGTTAAAAATCTTTGCATAGAAAACCCATTAGGACAAAACCATGCAAAGGAAAAGAGTGCAAGATAACCACTTAGTTACTTAGTGTATTAACTTGATCTTCTTCTTCATATGCATATGCATAGGTGTAGATTTTGTAGATGTCCCTTGGTGTTTAGGCTCCTAGTTGCATCCTCTTGAGTGAACTCTTGACTCCTTTAGCTAACTCCTTAGCCTTAGCTCTAGTGATCACTCCATCTGTTACTTTGAAATCTTCTTCTAAATCTTGCATGTCCTCTATCTCTTCATCCGTTGAGTCTCCTTGTGAGTAGCTGGTTGGAATCACATCATTTGTCTAAAAGCGTTTCCATTATTCGTACTCGAACATGATTCATGCTATTCGTAAATGATATTTGAGGTTAGAGCGTTTTTCCGAAGATTGCGTATCTGTCGAGGTTTCTTGTATTTCTTAGAAGACGTAAGCGGATTATCTTGCCTCGTTAAAACCTCAATGATAGGAAAATCCAGTGGGACAAAACCTTCTCGACTAAGAAAAAGAGTGCAGAGATGATCGCTTAGCTATTTAATGATTTGATCCGATTCTTCTGAAACATGCTCCTCATGATCTTTCAGAAGTATCACTGCTTTGTTAGTTTCTTTCATTGACCAGGATGATACAACGAATGCGGTTTGATGTTCGGATAGTGTGATTAACATGACGGTTTTTAGACATCGATTTTGTCGTTAAGTTTTTGATCCCCAACATTAGCCCCCCAGCTCGTAAGGATCGTCAAGATGTTCTTGTGAGTTATTAGTTAGGTAAGTTAGGCGAAATTGATGGCTAAAAGTTCGAGACTTTGTTGTGGGCGAATAGACTTCATCATGGGAGGTCAGGTCACACTTCGTCGTGAGACACTATACTTTGTCATGGGCTACTAGACTTCTTCGTGGGCGACCAGACTTCATCATGGGCGACTAGACTTCATCGTGGGTGACCAGACTTTGTTGAGGGAGGCTAGACTTTGTTGTGAGCGACTAGACTTCATTATGGGTAACCATACTTCATCGCATATTAGATACTTCATCATTGTGGGTTACCAGACTTCATCGTGGACTTCATCCGTCCTATTACCAAAAGTAAGCGATCCACTTATCTAGTCCGGATTGTCTTCCTACATTCAATTAAGTCTTCAAGTGAAGCATGCTCGAATGGTAGTCTTAAGGAGGAACAACCGACAAATTTGACATATCTGAATCGATTTGGTAACAAAAAGACATAGGGTGAAAAGGGTGAAGATGGTAAAGAGGGTAACTATAGAGTTTGGTAACAAAAATACTTGGGGTAAAGAGGGTAACTATAAATAGAGAGAAATAAGAAGACGAAACATCGCGAGTCAAAAGGAAAAAATGTTTAAAAACAACTTCTCGCCAAAAAACGGGAACGTCACAAGTTTAGAGTTTAGGGTTTAGAGTTTATTGTTTAGAGTTAACTAAGAAATATATATAAGTGAGTTAGACTCTTAATGAGTTACTTAGAGTACATTGTATATTAATTCTCAAAATACATCTCAATAGCATTATCAATTCTCATTCAATAAAGTGGATACATACATTTTATTAGTATTCAATTGGAGTTGAAAAGAGGATCTTTATTAACAAATTTTATAATTCACATTCAATTTTTGAATTTTAGAACGTGTTTAGGGTTAATGATTTGTGGTTTAGGGTTTACTAACAAATCTAAAAAGGGACGTTAACTAAATCCTAAACTCTAAACACTAAACCCATACTATTCTAATAATTTTCTCATATAAAAACTTGAGTTAGACTCTTGATGAGTTATTTAGAATACATTGTATATGATTTACTTTATATGAGTTGGACTTTCGTTCCTAAATCTACATGTTAGGTTTAAAGTAACCGTAAGACAATATACATCTCAATAGCATTATCAATTCTCATTTACTAAAGTGGATACATACATTTGATTAATATTCACTTAGGATTGAAAAGAGGATCCTTATTAACACAATTTATATTATTAACATTAAACCCTAAACCTTATACTATTCCAGTAATTTTCTCATATAAAAAAATGAGTTAGACTCTTAATGAGTTATTTAGAGTACATTGTATATGATTTAATTTATATGAGTTATAATCTCATTCCTAAATCTACATGTTAGGTTCAAAGTAATTGTAAGACAACATAGGTTTCAATAGCATTATCGATTCTCATTTAATAAAGTAGACACATACATTTGATTAATATTCACTTAGAATTGAAAAGTGGATCTTTATTAACACATTTTCCTTTATATTATTAACATTAAACCCTAAACCCTATACTATTCCAATAATTTTCTCATATACAAAAGTGAGTTAGACTCTTAATGAGTTATTTAGAGTACATTGTATATGATTTACTTTATATGAGTTATAATCTCATTCAATAAAGAGTATTTGAGGTCTGACTGAGTTATATGGCTACTGAATGGCTGGCTTAGCTTAACGATATAGTTGAGTTATATAAACATTTGATAAGTATGGCTGAGTTACAAGGCAAAGACTTGTGACTCTTCTTCTTTGTGTCTCTTCGTCTTCGCCTCTCTTCATCTCATTTGCGATTTTTCAGTTTAATATATACACATTCTCTTCAGCTGTCCATTAATCCATTTTACTGATCATGAGAAATTAGGCTAAACACACAAATTCTCTGTTTCCCGTCGGAGGACCTTGAAACCTTTGTCCTCAAGGTCGCAAGTTTCACATACAGAGATATTTTCACATGCAAGAGCGTTTGTATAGCCATGCGCGATGCGGTTCAAAGAGAGACATTCTACATGAGCGTATATCTTTTCAAAATGCAAGGAGGTTGAATTATTCTGCTGGTGTGAATTTCAATCGTTTGTGTCTCCACAATGAAAACCCTTCCATTATCTTCATTATCGGGGCTGGGGAGTTTTTTCGGACCGACGACATGGAAGGAGGACTCTTACAGATTACGCTCGCCACTGAGAAGGGGTATCATTTGGCTCTCTACACCTACATTCATATGAAAAGGATCATGTCCCCTGTCGTGGTCTTCAACGGTGATTTGGTCAATATATCTAGAGAGTTCTCACGGTCTACGAAGCGGAAGATCCAAGCATCTTCTTCATTGGCGTGGATCAACATATTGCCTCCATTCTTTCTCCATAGGGTCATTCAAATACACAATGTGTATTGTCGGGATATCGATAGCAGCCCGTATCAAGTGATATATGGAGGGGGACATCCGTGGGACGAGTGGTACAAACCAAAGTCACTATGCGATGCGTATTTCTGGAAGATGGAAACACTCGCTTTCATTTGCGAGTTTCCTAAGAAGATTGTGGATTTGCGTCTTTAATACCCTTGACAATCTATGTAACTTTGTTTCAAATGGTATCTCTGTTTCAAATTTTTTTCGATTGGTAACTTTGTTTCACATTTGTTAAAATTGTAGCTCAGCTGCTTTAGAAACTAACTCAGACACATCATAATATATATTCATGTTTCATATTTGTCAAAATTGTATCTCATCATAATATATAACCCACCCACGATAGAAATAAAATTCAGCCGTAACACATTTTATATTATTCAATGTTTGGGGTATGGCAAAGTTAACACTTGATAAATGTTTGAGGTCTGGCTGAGTTATATATCTACTTAACGACCGAGTTATAAGGAGGATCTTTATTATCACTTCATTATCATCTCAAATCCTCAAGTAGAAAAGACCTTTTTATATCCTATGTCCTTAAAGAGGTCTACTGCCATCCTCGCGCGAATACTTTGAATATTTCTATCATTTATACATAAAAAACTACACCAAGCGCTAGAAATTCGATAAATTTTGCTGTATACACCCACAATCACCAACTTGAATGTTTTGTGGAACGTATTTTCCATTCATCCATCAGAAGGAAAAACTTTTCCCCGTAGGTTCTCGTATATCATGTGGAATATATTTATTCATCATCTTTGGAATTATATGAACTATAGCGGTTTAAAATATCCTAGCATTATATCCTCACTTTTTCGTGTTACTTTTCTAATGATTAAGTCGTAGCAATCAATTTTCTCGTTCCGAATATCAATGTGATACACCACCCAATGATCGCGGCCAACTTGCAGCGCCCCGTACAAGTGATCAACATCTATAAACCACTTTAGTTTTGTCTGGAGGTCACTTGGCATCCTGCCATTTACTAAAGTTTCATACCCTTCAGTGAATTCGAAGTCCTTCGGGCTTATTTAAAACTGGGTATAATAGTGCATCTAGAAATTTTGGAAGTAGTTATCGACAAACCCAATGCGGTCACTCTAGAATGGGATGGGATCTTCCATGGACTTTCGCATGAGGAGTCAAACATACGAAGCAAGATGCTGTAGAAAGAAGAGTAAAATATCATAACCTAGTCATCAAAGATTAAATATTACAATCGCCTACATAAAATAACCCAGTCGTTAACTAATTAACTCATATGTCACATATTATATAACCCATCCATAACTAAATCAGCCATCAAAGAGTAAATTACTCAGCCGCCTATATAAAATAATCCAGCCATTAACTAAATAACTGAATTGTCAAGTAGATTTACATTATCAAACGGCCATCCAAAATGCTTATCTGGCCACTCATCTCTTACATAAGTAAGCATTTTGAAGAACGTACCCTATCGTTCGTATCTTTTCTATTTGGTTCCTCCCTATACAATTAAACACAACTCAGTTTATGCAGAGAATGATGATAAAGTGATTAACTGATGGTCTTAAGGTCCATACTTATATTGCTCTAAGTGGTCCATAAGTCTCTTCCATTTTTCCGGCTGAACAGGTGCTAGAGGATCATATATTGGTACTGAAGGAGACCCTTCTTCATGCACGTCATCCCATTTAGCCCAATGTAAGGGAAATCTTGTGCTTCAGGAGCACATTCGGAGATACTTGACCCGTTAAGAGATAATTGAACCATTTCCTCCCGAACACAATTTATTCTTTCAACTTCAATTCATGTTATGCAACTTCATCTCAAAATTTTACGGTCACCTCCGCAAGTGAACTGCCCTCTATCACTTTCGTATTCTTCAAATTTAATATGATTTTTGGAGCAGCAGGGGTCTCATGCTTTGTCGCATCCTTGCTTCATTTAACTGAGCTTGAGCCGCCTTTTGTTTCTTTAACTCAGCTGCATCTTTCTTCTTTTTTCTCAGTCGCCTCTTTCTTCTCTGCAACAATGTCTTCTTTCCTCTTAGCATCGACCTCTTTCCTTTTTAACTCAACCTCTTCCTTATTCTTAGCTTCATTATGTTTTTTCTTGTGCCTCGTGACAGGTCCCTTAGGCGGAGAAACAATAGTCTCATCAACATCAACAACCACCTTGGGCAAATCCTTTTTCACCTCATTTGTCTTGGCCACTTTATCTTCCAAATTTATTTTAGCCCTCAAACAATCGACTCTTGCCTCAACAACCTCTACGACCTCACTTTGTTTCTCTTTTAAACATTTTGCAGGGGTCTTAGCTGCAGGTGGACTATTAACGGACTTTTGCTGTACAATTTGTGGCGACAAGGGGAATGTTATAGATAGGGGGTGGGGTTTTTGAGAGGTGATCGTTTTTCTGGCACTTTCACATACACCCCATTCTATCAGACTCTTATCGACTCCATCTCTGACTAATTGAGGAAGCATATTTGTAACCATCTCAAGTGAGTGGGTCAACACCCGCGTAGTAGTAACTATTTCCTGCAGAGCACCCCTACTTTCCAACTCTGTAACGATTTTTCATTCGGTCTTCTACTTCTCTTTCCCTACATCATCATCTTTCTTCTATTTCTTATCAATCTTCTACTTCTTTGTTGGTAGCTCGGCCTCAACCGATACTTTAGCCTTCCTTCTTTTCATGTTCTCATTCCTCTTCACAACCCAACAACTTCTAACAAAGTGACATGCGTGTAGGTCTATTATCAAGTTCACAAGTTGTGGGTCATCTTCTTCTTTCGGCCACTGAGGAAAAAACTCTTCTAAAGAATCCTTCATGACCATATTCCTCATGCGCACCTGCATAACTTAAAACATAACTCATCCTTCAAATTCAAACAAACTTAGCTATCAAGTAAATAAAAACTATCTAACTCGTAACTCAGCCACAATTAAAAATTAAAACTAGATATCTCAGCCACCTCACAAATAAAAACTAGCTATCAATAACTTGTAACTCAGTCACCAAGATAGTGAAAACTGGATAACTCATCCGTTAAACATGAGATACAAAACGTCTCAACATAACACAACCACCAAATAAATAGAAACTCAGTCTGAAACATTACCTTGCCATAATTGTTTATCTCATCAAAGATGGCGGAATCAAAATATGCACGTGTACGACTTCCACCCCATCGAAGAAGCGGAATCTCCCGGTCACTTGCCTTATTCCCAAAAAGCTCTCTGAAGCAAGAGACATATTCATACGACCAAACTAATAACACGTGAACTAAACCATTGATGGTGTATGAGTTATATACTAGACTCAACAACTTAATAGAATTAAGAAGAACTTCAAATGTAGAATGACCCCATGGATATGCCATCATAACTTCATCGTCGAATACTCTATTTGCAATTTCAAATGGTATCATAGAATTAGGATGCAAAACATGAATACCCATGGCTTGCAAGAATAACAGCCCCATTTATTTGTGTTTTTATTTAGTCTATGCCCGACAGACCTTTAATGCGGTCCTCAATTCATCTAACTTAGGTCCCATCCCACGTGGCACATTCAACTCATCCCAGAAAGTTTTGTATTGCTCAGGTTCAGGTTCAAAACTTTCCGTTGGCAGTCGGTTTGTGTTTAACACAGTTATCTTAGCAAATTCGTTTAATCTGAACCTGATAGGTTGATCATGAACGAGACTCCAAATCTCCATCTTATTCACACGAAGCTTTCTACAAAGTAGATAATGTACTATCTTACGAGACCACACGATCTTGCTATCACCTAGCCTGGCAATGATTCCAACAGGTAACCGCTTCAGCTCTTCCCACACATCATTACCTATTGCATCTCTAACTTCCGGGATCTCTCCCAAACGGACATTGTGATTAAACGATTTTTTTAAAGATTAGAAGCCCCTATACCATAACGTCTTGGAGGGTGATCTCATGTTTGATATTCAGAGGCAGACATCTAATCATATAAAGACAAATATATATATCAGCCAAAAATACAACTAACCTAGCTGTGATGGAAAACAAAATCAGCCATAACATAATTAAAACTTAGCAACATAAGATATATAACTCAGCCACTATATAAAATAGCTCAGTCGCATCATAATATAAAACACAGTCAAATCAGAAATCAAACTTAGTCGCATTATATATCAAAATCACTCACAACATATTGGAGAACACAACGAGGGTGAATACGATTTCGGCGAAGATGATTATAGAAAAGACGATGAGGGTGAAAACTAAGGAAACTAAACTGTTGTTTTTTTATTTACTCCGTCTAAAATGCTAGAGTGTTTAAGAAGATTTGTTTATTATATGTAAAATGAAACTCAGACACAAAACAAAAGAAACTCATCTGCAATAAAATCAAACTCAATCGCAACGGAAATCAAACTCGGTCGTAATATAAATCAAACTTGTCCACACCAGAATCAAAATCATTCGCATCATTATCAAAATCAATCAAAACTTACCAGAAATTTTGACGAGGGTGAACAATATGATTTCGACGATATGATTTCAGAGAAGACGACGAGCGTGATAATTAGGTCACTAAACCGTTTTTTCTTTAGGAAGAGTAAAATATTAGAGTGTTTAAGAAATTTGATATGTAAAATGTTTATGTGTAAAATGTTTCAGTGACGTGGAATACTTTTTAGTGATGTGCATTTGTTAATTAAAAATTAACCAAATTAGGAAAAAACTAAGCAAAAGAGTAAATCGTAATTTACAACGGTTATGAAAACACTCTAGTAATTTTTGAAAGATGTGTCGTATTTTAGTCATATTATAACTTTTCAATGGTATTCTAGTCATTTTCTCTTTTAAAAATTGTAATGAATGTGCTTATAAAATTGAATGACATCTTTGCTTGATAAGGAAAGCTCATAGCGTGATATCTTCTTGATATATCCATGAGCAAGAAGTCTCTAGCCGGTGTAGGCTATTCTATTTGACATTAACAATATCTCTAATTTGTACTGGTGTTGATCTAAACTAGTTCTCCGTGAAGTTCCTATTTTTCAAAATTAGAAAAGAAGACAGTTCGTAGCTTGATTATAGAATTGATATATGATTTAGGATACAATCGACGCAAGGTTCTTTCTAGGTAAGATGAATGGGCAAACATCAATCCCTGGTGAGTTTTCTGATTGAACAAGTGGTAATCCCATCTCATATACCTGTAATCTTCCAACCACCTCAGCAAACGGCATATTATTAGTATCAAGAGCAACTTACATCACAGTCTTTATCACGTGAAATCTTTGAGATATGCCCCTCAACAGCTTTTTAACCAACTTTTTATCCTTGTATTTCATGCCAAGAATACGAGCTTGATGTGCAAAAACACGTACTCGACCACTAAACTCTTCAATATTCTCATCTTCATCCATCTTAAGATTTTCAAATTCTGATGCAAGAATATCTAACCTGGTACATTGGACGCTTGCTGTACCTTCAAACACAGTTTTCAGAATATCCCAAGCTTCTTTTGCAGAGGTACACCCTTGAATTAAATTGAACTGACGCTTTGAGACTCCCCGAAATATTGATGACAATGCTTGAGAATTCATTGTAGACATCTCTTTATCATGTCTTGACCATTGTTCTTTTGGTTTAGTTTCTTGAAAAGCTTCTGCATCAGTAACAACGTTTATACCAACTTGTTTTGGTGGCTCCCACCCATGTTCAACTACTGTCCATGCATCTTCATGTAACCCTTTAATTTTATGCATCATCTTGAATTTCCATTGTCCATAGTTTTCTGTCTGTAGCACTTATGAGCCGTCTGATGCAAACAACAACGATTGTGTCATCATGTTCTTCTGAGGATCGTCCCTGAAATAGAATTTCTTCTTCTGCAGGTTAGGCTCTGATACCAATTGAAAGTGCAGAGAACAGAATAACACAATCACAATTTATCAACTTGGAAACACCAAGTCCAAACCTTTATTCAATGAAAGTCTTTACAAGTTATTTATACAAAATACACTCAAATAGGACTCTCACAATTCAACCCCAAATTGATCCCACAAGACTTTGAATCCCAAAACCCCTTTGTTGATCTGAATCAACGTTTCAATCACACAGAAACACTATCCTGTTCATCTGAATCAAACACTCGATCAGACAATTAGGAGAACACCCACTTCTTGAAAACTCACGAAAATCTCTCCAATAAAATAAGCTAAGAGTGTTACCTCTCATTCACGACCCTTTAGCCTTTTTATAGAGTTTTCAAGCTTTCCAAAGATCCTAAACCTTAGAATCTTCAATAAAAGAAACTCTCCTTTTCTTGGAATTTACTTTTCTTCTTATTAAGGTATAATTTAGGCAATTCTCCAACTTCCTAAACTTATTCCC
>OVBE01012312.1:0-13493 GCA_900406425.1 Iberis pinnata
AAACCTAAGACAATACCCTAAATGGCAACAAATAAAGCTTACCCTAATTTTGGGGGCGTTTAGGGTTTAAATAGTTCAGAGAAAAACCCTAAAAAATGCTAAAAGACAAAAGATAATCATTGCTTTGATCGTAAAATCTGGTGTGTGCAGGAACATCCTGGAACTTCATTTGATCAAGTTGGCGAAATGCTCATTCCAGGCGAATTGCTTGTCTGAGGTGGGAAAAATGGTGGCTCGATGAAGATTGCCCTGGCTCGATGTAAATGCTTGATTGGCTCGACCAAAATTGTCTCGGCTCGACGAGAACATTCTTTTGGCTCAAGGAGAAAATTGCTGGCTCGACCAAAATGTTGCCGCGGCTCGATCAAACTCTCACATGGCTCGACGTTGAAGTTGTCGCGGCTCGACCAAAAGTGCTTGCAGCTCGACCAGAAATGCTTCTTGGCTCGGTGTAGGATGTTGTTGGCTCGATGTAAATGTGGAATATTTTGGCTCGAGATGAAGATGGCTCGACGTGAAGACGTAATGTCGTCTCGATCAAAAAATACATGTATGGCTCGATGACAGTGGCTCGATGAAGGTTGAAGATGTTGGCTCGGAAAATTGGCTCGACGAAGAAGTGATATGGCTCGACGAGAGGAAGGATGGCTCGATGTGCACATTGCCGCGGCTCGATGAGAGATTGCCGCGGCTCGACGTAAGTGTTGAAGTCGGCTCGATCAAATGGAGGTGGCCGGCTCGATGTAATAATGAGCATGGCTCGGTGTGAGATTGGAAAGTGGCTCGATGTGAACAAGTGAATGGCTTGACCAAAACTTGCCAAAATGGCTCGACATAAATGTTCCCTTGCATTTTCCTTAGCTTTTTCCAAGTTTGCCTTAATGTTCCGGAAACTCCTGAAAATTCCTGAAAAATCCCCAAAATGCATGCAAATGCAAATGCTAATGCAGAATTTCCTGAAAATGCAAATTTACTAGAAAAGTCCTATAAATGCAACATATTCACATCTAAATGATCCCAAAATAAGAGTAAATGACTTATAAAAACTGCTAAAATTCAGAGACATCAGCAGGGCGCCATCGCGCACTGGTTGGTTGTTTCTATTTTTGGTAGACATGTCCAAACTTGTTATTTGACGTGAAATAAATCGCTTGTCCCCCTCTTTCTCGCGCCAAACTATGGGAGTCAAAATTTGCACTGTCGATTTCAGTTAGTTACGGAAAATCAGAGAGAAGTCGGAAAACGATAACAACAAAATACGAATACAAAATCAAAAGTATGAAAGAGGGCGAAACAAATCTTATTTCGAATCTCGTGAACATGTTACAATCGAGTGATAGTCTTGGCCGTAAGATCTGTCGGCGAGATATCCTAGAACAAACAACGGAGACTGTTAATAACCTAATTCAGTCGCAGCTCACTAGCAAGAACGAAAAAAATTCTAAAGCCCTAAGTATTATGATGTGGATAATTGAACGTATATTGAACTTGTCTATGCCCTTCCTCTTCATCTCTCTCGATATAGGTTTCAGGGTTCATCCGTCTTCTTTTTTCGCCTTCCCTTCCTCTGTGGAAATCTTTGTTTTCCAGTTTATACTTCTGCGGAAATATTCATTTTCTGGATTTCTGCCATTTCTTCTGGGCTTGCAGGAGAAGTTTTGATTGTCATCATGCTTGGGTTCGATTCTCGCCTAGAGTCGTAAGTGGGCCATTTCCGTGTTTTAGGCCTCGTTGAGCTGTTTTACGGTTTAGGTGATTTTCACGATTCTCGTCTGAGAACCGAGCTTTCCTACAATGATACGATCGAGAATTTGAAAAAAGTTTATACTAATCGTATCAGTGAGATAACATCGACATTTAAGGTAGTCTTTTATCGTTGTATACGATCGGTAAATATGAGTGCGTCCTTAAGACCGTTTTGAAGAATGATGATTTTAATCATATAGTTAAGACAATCTTTGGCATTTCGACAAACCATATCGTTTTATACGATTAGTTCCATACGAAAAGATTTCATGATTCTTCTGTAAGTCTTAGGAAATAATCGTATAGCTAAGGCGACCTCGGTGTTCAGGATAACCGAAATTGTTTATACAATTACTTCGAGATTTATGCAAGTTTTACGATTCTTATTGCAGAATTCCAACGAAGACACGGGATGATACGAAACAAGAGATGATATGTTCGAGGCAATACGAAGCATATGGTTCAGCTCGCCAGTTGTTCGATGATATGTTAAAATGCATTTCCACGCTTGGCAGGAAAATGCGTGTATGCGACTTTAACGAAAAACGTGTTTTAACATTTTGGCCTAAAGAACGGTATTTTATACATTTAAAATTTTTGGATGAGTTTAGGTTCATCTCAACCCTACTTACAAACTCATCCAAAATATTCAATTATTTTGGATACATTTTGGATTTGTATTCAGATGCAGTATCCAGCTAAGGTACACAATTACAACTAAACGAACATCATCCTGTATTTGTAGCTGGATATTGAATCCAGTTAAGGAAACGAACAGGCCCTAAAACGAAATTCTGCATATTTCTCTGTCTTGTGGATTTTAGCATCTATATAATTGTAAAACAAAAACTCTGAAACATTAGGGAAATTAACTATTTAATAGAGACTAAAATACATCATTTTCATGATGTAGTAAATGTTTTTTTAAAAGCATACCTATTATTTTTTCGTTAGTTATATTATAAAACTTGAAGTTTCAGTTTGACGCATATTAAATCACATATTGTTTCTTTATTAATAATATGAAAATTTTATTATAGATGATTATGGTTATATTTATAATAATATTACAAAATTAGTTTTTATACTAATTAACGCCTAAGTTCAATAAGCTAGCTGTTTATAATAATATTATAAATGTAATCATCTCTTTTATTATATAAATTATGAGGGTTTACGTTGATCTTTCAAGATTTTTCTTATAAAGTTTTCTTCAACGGAGGACCACCATACCCAGGGGCGGAGGTGTTTAGTGTAAGTAAGGGGCAATTGCCTCATCTTAATTTTAAAATACTCAATGTAAATTACAAAAGCTTAAATATTTGCCTCTGTTAAGAACTATTTTTTGCCTCTGCTAACAATTATTTGTCCTTTTAAAAAAAATTGTCCATTCAAATAAGACTAAATCTAATTTATTGATTATTATTCCCATTTATTGCAACATTATGTTTCTTTTAGCATTTGGACAAGATCATATAACATGTTCTAGTTTCGGGCCTAGAGAAATTATGAGTTTCAATCCAAACATTTCTAGTTAACAAAAATCGTTATGTTTTGTTTTTGTTTTTTGTTTGCAGACCTAAACTCTTTCTCTTTTTTAAAAAAGTCATTTTTAAAACCCTCTAAACTACTTGAATCTAATTATTTCTCTTTATCTAATTAAATCCACTAATTTGATTTTAGATTAAGAAATTGCGTTTTGACATTAACCCAAATATACATGATCATCGTGTACGAACCTCTTTACACAATCTGCATAATCATCGTGTACACGACGTTATACACATAGTACATTATCATTGTATATACTAGATAATTAGCATTGTGTACACATGCGTGGATAATTTTTTTTTTTTTCTGTGTCCAGATAAAGGGAAACAAAATTATTTTGTAGAATACAAAAAATTATAGGTTTTTGTATAATTTAATTTTTTAGGATATATATTTTATCAAATAATTTTTTACAAAGATTGATGGTAAAAAGTTATTTATCTCTTCTTGAAAAGCATAACAAATAAAATAGTAACTCATAAAATGGTGGGTTCATGCACTACTTTTAATGAAATAAACACAATTTCTCTCTTTTTTCCACTTGAAAGGCAAAATAGTCATTAGTTGCCTTGAAAAAAATCAAAAATGCACCAATAGCAAATAGTACAATAGATTGTAAATATTTTTGATAAAGTGCATTTTAGTGTAATTATTTCTTTTTAAAAAAGTTAAAACCTATGAAAAATAAGGGTTCTCACATGCTACCTAAAGACTTGAAGTCCGAGTTATTAGCCAGTGACCTTCGATTCTCTCTAACCAATATTTATAATGTCATGTGATAAAATAATCTCAATAAGAAATTGTTATTTTTGAGTTTTCCGCATATATTATAAAACCTTGATGTTTCCATAAAAAGAGACTATATCTATGCATATGTTTGTGATACGTTAGAAAAGTATTTCTTGCTTTTCATCTATTTTTGTCAAGCATATTGTAGTGTGGTGGTAATGGCCCTACCTAGTGACTATGGTATTGCAAAGTTCAATTTTTTTTTAGTGGGATTAATGTAGTGTAATTGATGACAAAAAAAAAAAAAAAAAAAGTTCTCATGAGCCGTATCACCAATCTTTCTAGTGGTTATGGGATGTAAATTTATGTTTAGTTTAATTGTGTACATTTTAGTGGAATGTAATAAAAATGGTAATGCATTTGAAGCTCTATATGTAGAAGTTTTATCGTTCTCTACATCACACTTGAGAAAAACAAAAGGTATCATTGTCAATTACCTTTGGAGGGCACAACTCTTTATGTAATGATATGAAAGACTTTTTATGTATGTCATTTTGTTGGATCACCTTTGGCTTTTAGTTTTGGGCCTACAAAGTTAAGAGAGAAATCAGTTCAGTTTGGGCTTATTAAAATTTCTGATTCTTTAGCCCAAAATATGTTAAGGGTTTATAACAAACCTTATCTCATCAAAGTCTTCTTCATCGAGATTAATTTGTTCTTCTCTTTCTGATCGGATTCAGAGGCGCCATTAGAGGTCTTGGAGCTTCAAGATTCATCTGCATCATCTTCAATCCAACTTCAGCTCTTGATCAAGTCATTGATTGTTTCTTCTTCTTTATTCCTTAATCAAATTTGTACAAAGGATAAAGAATTATGCTAGATTGTTTGATCTTGTAATTGTTGTATTCTCTTTGTGTTTTAAGGCACAAATCATATAGTGGATTGGAAAGGACAGTCTCTCCCCCATATGTACCTTAATTGGGAACTAGGTTACCAAACAATTGTGTAAAACATCAACAAAACAAGCGTAACTTGAGTTACAAGATAACAAGAAAACCCTACAAGTGGTATTAGAGCTTCAGATTCTGAAGCAAATTCCGCGTAACAACTCAAGAAGCAGTTCATCATCTCAAAGTTTCAAAGAATCAGAAAGAACACGCACTCAGACCATTGCGATTAAGTAAGTAAGGGTAAGGTTCGAAACTTATCTTTCTTTAGAAGAATCTGTGATATCTTGTTTCTTGTTCTGCTGAGTTTTCAAGTTGAATATGGGAGAAAACTCGCTAGCCTACACTCGGGTGGAGGTGGAACGCTTTGATGGATCCGGTGACTTTGGTCTATGGAAGGTTAGAATGATATCACACTTCAAGATGATAGGCCTGAAAGACATTCTGTTCGATAATGACTTGCTCAAGGAAGTGCCATCAGCTGCAGCAGAATCTGGTACAACAATCCCAACCTCGGGAGAAACAGGAGAAGTCGTATCAGTAAAAATAACAGAAAAGGATCCAGTAAAATTAGAAAAGTCAGAGAAAGCAATGAGTCTGATCATCCCAAATGTAAATGATCAGAATCTAAGGAAAATAATTCACTGCGAAACTGCCGCTTCAATGTGGTCAACATTGAACATGTTGTACATGGAAAGTACATTGCCTAACAGAATCTATTTGCAAACAAAGTTCTACACATACAAGATGATTGAATCCAAGACAATTGATCAAAACATTGATAATTTTCTAAAGCTGGTGGCAGATTTAAGTAATCTAGGTGTAACAGTTTCTGAGGAAGTACAAGCAATTTTATTGTTGAGTTCATTACCAAATAGGTTTGATCATCTCAAAGAAACTCTCAAGTATGGTAAAGAAACTCTAAGTCTTAGAGAAGTTACAACCTCAGCAAAATCAAAAGAAAGGGAATTCATGGATGGTGGAAAAGGAAATAAGTCTCAGGCCGAGGGTATGTTCGTTTCAAATAGAGGAAGATCAGAGACAAGGGACCAAAATCGATCTGGAAAAAGCAGATCAAAAAGTAAAGGCAAAGGTAAAGGCAAACAGAAAATTAAAAGAGTAAAGGTTGCTTTGTTTGTGGCAAAGAAGGCCACTGGAAAAAGGACTGTCCAGATAGAAAAAATAAGGAATCAAAAGCATCAGCTAACGTGGTTGAAGACATAATAGAACATATGGTCTTAACTGCAGGATCTTATAGCTCCATAGATGATTGGGTGCTAGATACAAGGTGTACATACCACATTACACCAAATAAGGAACTACTCTTTGATCTAGAGGAGTTCAAAGGAGGCAAAGTCCTAATGGAAAATAACACAGACAGTGAGATCCGAGGAATAGGCAAAATCAGGATTGACAATCCAGATGGATCATGTGTTGTATTAATAGGAGTTTGTTATATGCCAACTATGGGAAGAAATCTAATTTCCTATGGATGTCTGGAGACAGCAGGTTGCCGATATGAAGGAAAAGATTTTAAGATACAATTTTACAGAAAATTAGATGGAAAGAAAGTGCTGGCAGGTGTATACAGAAATGGTTTGTACTTTTTGGAAGGCAAAGTCATATTAGCAGAATCAAATTCTGTAAAAGAAACAGTTGACATGACCAAAAAATGGCACTTCATACTTGGTCAAATGAGTGATAAGCACATGAAATTTCTGATTAAGGAAGGATATTTGAAATCATCACATATCAAGACACTTGGGTTTTGTGAGACATGTGTTTTGGGAAAGGCCCACAAACAAAGTTTTTCAAAAGGAAAGCATAGCTTTAAGGAAGTCCTAGAATATGTGCATTCTGATTTATGGGGCTCACCAAGTGTCATACCAAGTTTAGCAGGGAATCAATATTTCATAACATTTATAGATGACTATAGTAGGAAAGTCTGGATTTACTTTCTAAGAACTAAAGACGAAGCTTATGAGAAATTCAAAGAATGGAAGATGCTAGTGGAGACACAAACAGGAAAGAAACTGAAATGCTTAAGAACAGACAATGGTCTACAATACTGTAACCATCAGTTTGAAACTTTGTGCAAAGAAGCCGGAATTAAAAGACACAGAACGTGTACATACACACCGCAACAAAATGGAGTTTCAGAAAGAATGAATAGAACAGTGATGAATAAAGTGAGATGTATGCTATCCGAGAGTGAAATAGAAGAAAGGTTTTGGACAGAAGCTACTTCAACAACAATGTATCTCATAAACAGATCACCAAGTTCAGCCATTGAGTTTAAGGTTCCAGAAGAATTGTGGTCAGGAAATAAACCTCAGATAAGTCACTTGAAGAGATTTGGTTGTGTTGCATATGTTCATGTAGTGCAGTCAAAATTAAATCCAAGAGCTTTGAAAGGTTATTTTGTGGGATATCCACAAGGAACGAAGGGTTTCATGATCTGGTTACCAGAAGAAGGACAGTGTACCATTAGCAGAAATGTGATCTTTCATGAGGAAGAAGTTTTCAAAGATAAAGATGAAGAAAGAACAGAATCAGATTCAACAGAGAAAGGAATCAGGAAAAAGGACAAAGGAAAGAAAGTTTCATTCGCACCAGAATTAACAGAAAGTCCAACAGATTCAAACTTTGAAGAGTTTTCAGATTCAGGTGGAGTTATTCAGGATCAATTTGATCAGCCATCAGATTCAGGTGGAGCAAGCTCAGATCAGAGTCAGAATGAACATATCAGTTCAGATTCAGATAGTGAAGAAGTGGCAGGAAGTACTCCAGTACAAGAAGACTTAGACAATTACCTATTAGCTAGAGACAGAGCTAGAAGGGTAACTAAGGCTCCCTCTAAATATGATGATTTTGATGTAGTTGCTTATGCTTTGGCATCTACTAAAGATATAGAAATAGATGAACCTAGTTCTTATGCTGAAGCTATGAGGAGCGAGAACAAAAAAGACTGGAAAGAAGCATGTGTAGACGAGATGAATTCTTTGAATAAAAATTCTACATGGGAGATTGTGGATAGACCAATTAAGAAAAGAGTCATAGGTTGTAAGTGGGTGTTCAAAAGGAAACCTAGAATACCAGGAGTTGAACTACCTATATTTAAAGCTAGAATAGTTGCTAAAGGATTTTCACAAGTTGAAGTAGTGGATTACACAGAAGTATTTGCACCAGTAGTGAAGCATGTGTCAATCAGTTTCATGTTATCCCTAATAGCAAATGAAGATCTAGAATTGGAACAATTAGACGTGAAGACAGCCTTCCTGAATGGTTATCTAGAAGAAGAAATTTACATGGAACAGCCTGAAGGTTTCAAAGGAAAGGAAGATAAAGTCTGTCTACTAAAGAAATCGTTGTATGGATTAAAACAGTCTCCTAGACAGTGGAACAAGAGATTTGATAAGTTCATGAAGGATCAGAAGTTTGAGCATAGTTTATATGATCAATGCGTCTACATGAAAGGTTAAGGAAAAGAAAGCGTGGTCTACCTACTGATATATGTTGATGATATGCTTGTAGTTTCTAAAGACAAAGTTGAAATTCAAAGACTGAAGGAAAGCTTAATGAAAGAATTTGAGATGAAAGATTTGGGAGCAGCTACAAGGATATTAGGAATGGACATTATCAGAGACAGACAAATAGGAATCCTAAAACTTTCACAAGCTAGTTACTTAAAGAAAATTTTGAAAGTGTTCAATATGTTAGACTGCAAGCCAGTGTCAAATCCCCTTGGTTCTCAATTCAAATTAAAGTGCTTAAGTGAGGAAGAATTAGAAGTTGAATTAGAGGAAATGGCAAAAGTTCCATACGCAAGCGCAGTGGGAAGCCTTATGTATGCCATGGTTGGCTCAAGGCCAGATTTAGCACACTCAGTTGGTGTGGTTAGCAGGTTATGTCTAAACCTGGTCGTGATCATTGGAAAGCAGTTAAATAGATTATGAGATATTTGAAAGGTTCATTTGAATCTAGTTTAACATTTTCAAAAAGTACAAGTTTTAATGTGGAAGGTTATTGTGATGTTGATTATGCGACAGATTTGGATAGAAGAAGATCCATAACAGGATACATTTTTCAAGTGGGAGGCAACACAGTAAGTTGGAGATCAGGACTCCAACAGGTCGTGGCTCTCACAACCACTGAGGCAGAATATATGGCTTTAGGAGAAGCAACTAAAGAAGCTATATGGCTTAAAGGAATGGTTGAGAATTCAGGTTACAAGCAAGGCAAAATTACAATTTATTGTGATTCACAGAGTGCAATTCATTTAGCAAAGAATGGAGGTTTTCACGAAAGAACAAAGCACATTGCAGTCAAGTGGAACTTTATTAGAGATTCAATTTCAAATGGATGCACATCAGTGGTTAAAATTCATACTAGCCTAAACCTAGCAGACCTACTCACCAAAAGCGTACCTTGTAAAACCCTTGAAAAGGGGTTGTGCGCATTGAAAGTAATAGTTTGAGGCTATGGCCTCATCTGCTTGGTGGTCTTATCGTATTCCTCACCTTGCAGTTTAATCAGAAACAAGAAAAGATTCAGTGGGTTTCTTTTTCATAGTGTTTCAGTCAGAATCGAGAATGTGGGTTTCTATCAGCAGCAAGTTTAAAATAAGAAAATCAGAGTATATTTTTGGAGCTTACCCGTATCTAGAGGTCTTTTGGTTTTGGATATCAGTCTCATCTCTCAGCTAATATTCTCATCTTTGAATCATTGTACATGCATTCACAGAAGAGTAAACTGGTTAGTAAAAGAAGAGAAATCGTTTTGAGTCATGAAAGTGGAAAAAGGATATTCGAGGTTTACCTTTGGTTTTTTCTCCAGATCTGTATGTTATCCCTTCTTCTACAGAGTTTCAGGTTCATGCATGTTGGTTTTGGTTTAAGGTGTGAAGTCTGTTCGTCTTCTTGAAGTTAGTCAGATCTCAGATCTCGGTACATGCAAAGAAAGAAAGTTGGTCAGATAGTATCATTTGTTTGTTTTGTGAGTAGAACAGCAGAAAGAAGAATTTTTATTTACCGTTTCTGAGCTGTGGTTTCACAGAAGATCTACAAGCTTGTTTTTCAGTTGCATGCAAGACTGAAAAAAATACTTAGTCAGACAGGTTTTGGTTTCAAGATTCGAGAAGTAGAAAGGTCAGAGAAGAAAAGTCAGAGTCTGTTTACCAGTTGAAAAGCTCCTATCTTTGTTGGTTTTGAATATGTTGGTAGAGGTGAAGTGGCCGTTTGTCGCAGAGGAAGCGAGTGGCCGGAGAGTCTGTGTGTGGTAGTGTTTCGCCGTTTGTCGGCGAAAAATGTTAGAGAGAAAAGAGGCAAGTTTTTTAGGTCAAAAATGAAGACAAGGTGGAGAATGAAAGACTTTATATGTCTGTCATTTTGTTGGATCACCTTGGGCTTTCAGTTTTGGGCCTGCGAAGTTAAGAGAGAAATCAGTTCAGTTTGGGCTTATTAAAGTTTCTGATTCTTTAGCCCAAGATCTGTTAAGGGTTTATAACAAACCTTATCTCATCAGAGTCTTCTTCATCGAGATTAATTTGTTCTTCTCTTTCTAATCGGATTCAGAGGCGCCATTAGAGGTCTTGGAGCTTCAAGATTCGTCCGCATCATCTTCAATCCAACTTCAGCTTTTGATCAAGTCATTGGTTGTTTCTTCTTCTTTATTCCTTAATCAAATCTGTACAAAGGATAAAGAATTAGGCTAGATTGTTTGATCTTGTAATTGTTGTATTCTCTTTGTGTTTTAGGGCACAAATCATATAGTGGATTGGAGAGGACAGTCTTTCCTCCATATGTACCTTAATTGGGAACTGGGTTACCAAACAATTGTGTAAAACATCAACAAAGCAAGCGTAACTTGATTCGCAAGATAACAAGAAAACCCTACATGATACATAAATCATTTCGAGATAAAATCATCTCACTCCCAAAACTAAATGATCTATTAATGTTAAATTTAAACATTTGACTAATTAAATAAGTCATATTATTTGTACAATGTTTTTTTTGTTGCAATAAAATTTTACATTTCAACAATTATAAACAAAACAAATTCTTTTTAAAAGAGTAAGTAATCCATACTTCTTTATAAGCTAATTTGGAGTGGAGAACTCTATGCATGAAGACTATTATCATCTTGATGATTTTGAAGTAATATTTTCTTCCAAAACCAATGTTTCTTCCATAGAGGTGACATCTCTTCAATTGGTACTCCTTTGGTTTCAGGCAATAGAAAATAGACAAAGATGGTCATCATGGAAATCAAACAAGCAAAGAAAAGGAAAATTCCAAATTTTAATGTACAAAGAAGATATAGAAAAGTTTGGGCAAAGATGAATGACAAGAGGAAGCTAACAGCAGCAGCCACACTTTGCCCCACAGAACGAGTCTCCAAGGGAAATATTTCACTTGTAATGGTCGAAGCAAGTGGTCCCCATGACCATCCATATCCTAGAATTAAGAAGCAAACAAATATGACAGAGATGATTGAATATCCTTTTGATAGTTCTTTGTTATCTCCATATTTTAGTCCCAATATCACAAAGATTATAACCTGTTTCCAAGATAATTGATAGATTATGAGATGCATCATTTGTTATAAAAAAAACATATACAAAACATCATAACTTTTTAAAAAAATATTAAATCATAGAGAAAGAAAAGATTTCCTAAAGTAGATATTTTTTAATTATAAAACTTTATTGCAACCAAAATATACTTAAATGATAAACATTTTACCTGACATATGATCATTTGTATTCCACCACTAATGAGCAAAGCTCGTCGTCCTAGTCTATCCACTAATGCAATGGAGATCAAAGTTGAGATGACAAGAACAGCTCCTACGATGACTGATGAGTAGAGCAAAGCATTTTCTCCAAATCCTATAGTCATGAAAAGAATAGGTGCATAGAAAAGAATACAATTGACACCAGTGAGGATCTGAAACGTAGGTATGAGAATGGCCATAACAAGTTGAGGCATGTGTCGTTTCTTTAAAATTTCTTTAAAAGGATATTTGATAGAATTGGCTAACTCGCTAGCTTTAATCATATCTTGAAACTCATTGTTGATGTCTCTTGTTCCTCTTAGTTTCTCCAAGATTTGCCAACCTTTCTCTATATGTCCTCTTTCAATCAAGCTGGTTGGAGTCTCAGGAAGGTAAAAACCACCAAGGGTCATGAGTAGAGCTGGAAATGTAATCGAACCAAGAGAAACTCTCCATCCCCAAGGCTTAAGGTTTTGTGTTGCGTAAGTGATCATGTTGGCTGTAAAAATCCCTAAAGTTGTTGCCAATTGAAACAAAATATTCAAACTTCCCCTTAGATTGGCTGGTGCCACCTCTGATAAGTACACAGGTACTGCCTGAATAAAAAAGAGTTTGACTAGTTAGATGACATTTGGAGTTTTCTATTAAATGTATAATGGCATTACCACTAGGCGAAAAATTATTTTTTTAAAAGTTTCGGAGACATTTTATCTTATCTTGGAATATTCTCAAAAATACCACAAAACCAGGTATTTTCAAAATACCACACATTCTTAAAAGTTCCAAAAAATACCACCATTTTTTCCAAAAATTCCACATAAATGTTTTTTTCCAAAAATATCACAAATTTAAAATACTTTAAAACTTAAAATTTAAACTCTTAACCACCAAAACCAAACTTTACCCCTTCAAAACAAAACCCTAAACTCCAATTAGTGAACCCAAATTAAAAGAATTTAAATTCTAAACCCTTAAAATTGACTTTTTATTTTTATGGTATTTTTGGAAAAAAAACAATTTAATGGTATTTTGGAACTGTTGGGATTGTGTGGTATTTTTGGAATTTGAACATGGTATTGAAAGGAATTCCTCTTTTAATCTTTCATACATACCATAAAATTGGGTAATAGGGTACTAAAAGGTTTTATAATTTACTAAAACGGTACTTTATAAAAGTTTTTGTATTTAGGTACTTTTTTGTTTCATGAATGATGAATGTGAATTGTTCATGTGAATGATGAATTGTTTATGTGAATGATGAATGATTTATGTGAACGGTGAGTTGTCTGTGTGAACGATGAATGGTTTATATGTATAAACAAAAATACATAACCTATTTTCCAAATTAAAAAATAAAAGTACCTATTTTCCAAATTAAAAAACAAAAAATACCCAATATACAAAATTACTCTAATAACTATTTTTCTAAAAAATACTACAAAACTAAAATTAAATTTTAAAACTCAAACTAAGGGCATGATTGGTTACTGCTTTAGAAGATTTCTACATCCAAAATTATGCTTTCTACAGCCAAATATATTTCTACAGCAATAGAGTGAAACCAATCAAGCTGTAGCTTTCCTATTTTTTCTCACAGCCCAAATATTAGATTTTGTTTACTTTTGGCGGTAGAAAGCCAATTTCTCAAAGCACTAATTTTTTGCTTTCTCTCTCTCCTCTCTTCTATTTCCTTCTCTATTTATTTTTGTCTACATATATATCGTATAAATATAATAATATAAT
>OVBE01012313.1:0-13493 GCA_900406425.1 Iberis pinnata
TCTACCTCTACCTTGTACCCAATCTGCCCCAGACCAACCTCTATGGCGTATTCGTCACGACGATTACCATCACTCCTTCTCATCCCGCCACACCTGGGAGCAACTTCGTGAGATCTCACCAAAGTGTGGTTGGTCCTCTACCGTCTGGTTCCCGCAATCCATCCCGAGGTATGCTTTTATTACATGGTTGGCTGTTCTTGACAGGTTGTCCACATGTCAACGTATGCGATCATGGGGTGTCCACCAAGCTTGCCTTCTGTGTGGTGAACCTGATGAAACAAGGGATCACCTCTTTTTCGCCTGCCCATATTCCTTTACTTTATGGGATTCACTGGCGTCGCTCATTCTCCACCACACAACTCCGGACTGGTCCCAAACCCTCCTGGGAATCCGTCGCCATTCACTTCCGCCTCATGACCGCGTTCTTCTGCGCCTCCTGCTCCAAGCCTCCATCTACCACATATGGCGTGAGCAGAATAACCGTCTTCATGGTCAACCGCCGAGACCTACACACCAGCTACGGACGCTCATCGTTTGTTCCACCTCGCACCGTCTTGCAAGCCTTGGTTACGCTCCAACCTCCCGTCATGCCTCTTTATCGACTCGTTGGACAGCTCTATTATCCTAGGCAGCTTCTGCCTACTCTCTCTATGTCTCTTTCATGTCTTACCATGTTTTACTGTTCTTCTCAGGGTCTCGCTAGGTACTATGGATTGTACTCTTTTTCCTGCTTCTGGTTTTGTCCCAATGGGTTTTCCAGAACAGATTTTAACGAGGCATCCAAGTACCACCACATAGCGACCCTCTTCTTTTCAGCTTCTACCATTACATTGCATTAGTCGTATGAACTCTTGTATATATTACTCTTCTTACTCTTATTAATAAATTTAACATTTCATCCAAAAAAAAAAAAAATTTTATATACTTTTTGGGTCATTTTTATCCTTAGTGAATTTTTTTATTTATTCATTTAACTAATAAAAAATAATGTAATATCCAACAAACAAAATGTTTATTTTTAAAAAAATTTCTTTTTAATATATAGTAGATAGAAATTTTAAACATTAATTTTTATCGCAATTAAATTGATAAGACCTCATCCATAATTTCTATAATGCAAGATTTAACAGTTACATTACTTGAATTTTGGTGGAGAAATATGTATATATGAATTTTTAAGGGACATTCTCAAAAATACCACAAAAAATTATGTTTATTCCAAAAATACCACACATTGCCAAAATTTTCAAAAATATCACAAAAATATTTTTGTTCCAAAAATACCAAAAAATTGAAATAACTTTAAAACTTTAAATTTAAATCCGAAAACCCCAAAACCAAACCTTACCCCCTTCAAAACTAAACCCTAAACTCTACTTAGTGAACCCAAACCCAAAATTTTAAATTCTAAACTCTTAAAATTCACTTTTTATGTTTGTGGTATTTTTGGAACATTTGAGAGTGTGTGGTATTTTTGGAACTTTTGGGAGTGTATGATAGTTTTGGAATTTGAACTTCTTTTGGTTGTGTTTCAAGAAATTTCTCAATTTATTTTTAACCACTTTTCTAATTTTCTTAAACATAAAATAAAATAAAATAAAATAAATGGAGTATATAAAAACTTTTAAAGAAGATATATAGTAGTACTCACAAGAATATTTTATTATTTATTTCCTCACATAGTTTTCCCATCAATTTGGTTGGTGAGAAAAAGAAAAAAAAAGAACGGTAGCAAAAGAAGATTGTCAAATAAATTCATTATTTTGTATGAAGCGTAATCTAACCGGACATAAGTTGGAGTTTGAAAGACGCACGTACTGATTTTAATTGACAACTGACTCTTTAGTTGTTACTTTAAGTATTCTGTTTTTGATTGGCAATTTTAGAGTAAGTGACATTTTGCATAACTTTCCTATGTTTAGGATAATTCTATTCAAAATGGAATTAACTGATTTCAATTTGTCTTCTTTCATTCGTTTATTAAGTAATGAAAAAAAAGTGTTCTTAATTACATAGTGAAACTCTCACATGAGTTACAAAAGTGTAAGCATTAACCATGACCTTACGATTATTTATCTTGTAGTATAGTGTATATAACTTTAGGAAATAATGGTTTAATTTCGCTAAGTCACCTATAATAGAAAACAGATATAACAATGGTAAAATGAACTTTTTTTACATAAAATATAAACAATACTCGAATTATATTTAAATAATAATAATTAATAAAATAATGAAAATAAAAATTCCGTTAAATTTATGTAGCCCAAACTGAAAATAGAAATTTGTTTCAACACAATTGCGAGCAAAAATGTCTCATAGTCTAAAGGCTTTATTAGTACTACAACAATTCATATATTCTTACTTTACTTCCAAAAAAAAAGTTGATTAGAAATACTCCATATGAAAGATACATAGTATAATTTTATGATTAAAAAAAAAATTAATGCGCCATCGTTAGAGCCGTATAATATATGTTTTTTTTGCTATACATATTGCACAAAGAATACTTTGTGCAATATAATAGTGGAACAGTTATATGGTTTGTTTTGTAATTTTTGTCTAAAATGGCAAATCAGATAATAACAAACAGCTTACAAAACTGAAAAGTTAATGAATAGCATAATGTTATATTGTATGTTCTTTATTTGGTCATTATATACTAGTAATATACTTTTTAATAAATTATTTCATTAGTCATAGAACAAAATTATGTGCTTTTGACTAAATATATTTCTAGATATTCTCCTGTATATAGTTATAAGATTGTTTACTATATTATCGTTGATATTTAAAATTCAAAACCAGTATGTTACGAAAGTGAATAATAATAATAATAATAATAATAATAATAATAATAATAATAATAATAATAATATGCTCTCAAATAAATAACCACAAGAAATTAGTGACTTAAAAAAATTACGATCTTGTATTTTAATTTTGTATTTTTTTTATAAATAAGTGAATTTTTATTATTAAATGGCGGTTAAGTGAGCATGTGTTATAGACAATCCGCTACAAACCAATCACATGAAACAAATTGCAAACAACTCTTAAATCCATAATTTAAATTTGAATGTGTTGATATGCAATCATTTGCAACGAAAAGAATTGTTATAATATAGCGTTCAAATATATTTTTTGTTTAGGAAAATTGGTTTTAATAATCCTTATAGAAAACTTGGGAATTTTAACTTAATGTTTAAAAAGTATAAGGGCTTGTTTACTATTTCACAACTTTTATTCTCGACTCTATTTAAAAACCCATTCGCTTCTTCACACTTCATCTCCCCCACCGGATTATCCATCCCATCACATTCTCACGTCCTCTTCGTCTGACTCCGACTTAGTTGACTCGTTCTCTCCAGTCTTGATAGGTAATTATGGAGGAGGTCGATCGTTCGCGCGCTTTCGCCAAGGACGTTAAGCGAATCGTTGTCAAGGTTTCATTTCTCTCTCTCTCTCTGATTATTTTTTTGGGTTGATCGATTGTCTTTAAAAAAATTCCGGGTTTGAATTTTATCAGCGTTTTTCTAGTATTCTTGAATTCTTCATTTTTGTTTCTTGTTAATGTCAATTGTGTACTGTGTTCTCTGTCCTTTTCAATGATTGCTTTCTTTAGTTTAGTTTCTTTGGCGGCGGAGAAATCTGGAGAAATTTGCAAATTCGTTTCTTAATTAGAACATCTCTTGACCAACATATGCATCTTTGAGCGAATTCTGGTTAGTGAAATTATCCCATTTTGATCTTTATACAGGTGGGAACTGCAGTTGTAACTGGGAAAGGTGGAAGATTGGCTCTTGGACGCTTAGGAGCAATCTGCGAGCAGGTATTTTGTAATATACTTTCTTGACTAAGCTCTAAATAGAACTCAAGAAGGAGCTTTCGAGTGTACTTGTCCCTTTAATTCCTGAAAAAATGTAATGCCAGCTTGCGGAATTAAACTCAGATGGATTTGAAGTCATTTTGGTGTCATCTGGTGCGGTTGGTCTTGGTCGCCAAAGGCTTCGATATAGACAATTAGTCAATAGCAGGTTACATGGATGAAAACCAGCCTTAAGTTTACTTCTAGTGCTCCCCTTAAAGGCTCTAACTTTGTGCGAGGGGAAATGGAAATAAATTGTTATATAGGTTTTTGTTCTGTGCTGATTCTCCTTCTTCTTCTCTACCGATTCTAGTTTTGCAGACCTTCAGAAGCCACAAATGGAACTTGATGGGAAGGCTTGTGCTGGTGTTGGACAGAGCAGTCTCATGGCTTACTATGAGACTATGTTTGACCAGGTGATAGCTCTTTCTTGTTTTCCCGGCTGTTTCTTGATCATTTGGCAAGCGTTTTACATACTGATGTGTTGTTTCCTTGTTCTTTTCTTGGGTAGATGGATGTCACGGTGGCTCAAATGCTGGTGACTGATAGCAGTTTTAGAGATAAGGATTTCAGGAAGCAACTTAGTGAAACAGTCAAATCGATGCTTAAAATGAGGGTTATTCCAGTTTTCAATGAGAATGATGCTATAAGTACTCGAAAAGCCCCCTATAAGGTTTGTTGCTTGCTTCTTTTTGTTGCTTTTGACATAAACTTCTACTACCTTTGGAGGTGTGAGAAATATTTAAGCATTGCTATTTAACTCCACATGATTAAACTTCAATTGAGTGATGTCCTAGTTGTTCTGGATCTTTTAGTCTAAGCTCTGCTTCACCGCACTTTGGCCTATGTAGGATGCTACTGGTATATTTTGGGATAATGACAGCTTAGCTGCTCTACTGTCGCTGGAACTGAAAGCTGATCTTTTGATTCTTCTAAGTGATGTTGAGGGTCTTTATACTGGTCCGCCGAGCGATCCTAATTCCAAGTTAATCCACACATTCATTAAAGAAAAACATCAGGATGAGATTACGTTTGGGGAAAAGTCTAGACTAGGGCGAGGGGGTATGACTGCAAAAGTTAAAGCAGCTGCTAATGCAGCTTATGGTGGCATTCCTGTTATCATAACCAGGTATAGGCCTTTCAGTATTCATAAGTTAGCATATACTGTTGGATGGAAGAGTGATAATTTTCTTGTTATTTTCTTAAAGTGGATATGCAGCTGATAATATAGCTAAAGTCCTTAGAGGACTGCGTGTTGGTACCCTGTTCCATCAAGATGCTCATCTATGGGCTCCGGTCATAGATACTACTTCCCGTGACATGGCAGTTGCTGCAAGGGAAAGTTCCAGAAAACTTCAGGTAAATTTAGGGCTAATGCAACTTTACCAACTTTTAAATTTATGAATTGTTTCCCTTTTGGCAAGTGAACTCAACTTGTTTGCAATTTTCTTACAGGCCTTGTCTTCAGAAGATAGGAAAAAAATTCTACTCGATATTGCCAATGCCCTTGAAGCAAACGAGAAATCAATCAAAGCTGAAAATGACTTAGATGTTGTTGCAGCACAAGAAGCTGGATATGAAGAGTCTTTGGTAGCTCGCTTATTTATGAAGCCAGGGAAGGTAAGAGACTATTCACTCTGTGATTAAATACACTGTACCAATTTTTTTTTCTGTTCACAAGGCCCATTCATTTCTAACTTTATATTGTTCTGTTAATGATAGATCTCAAGTCTTGCAACTTCCATTCGCCAGCTCGCTAAAATGGAAGATCCAATCGGTCGTGTATTACAGAAAACTCAGGTAATATATGATGAAATATGCAGTAAATTTTCTACTAAGCTAATCTGAAAAAAGTTTTCAAATTCATATTATTCTTTAAATATCTATATGTAACAGGTTGCAGATGGCCTTATTCTAGAGAAGACCTCATCACCATTAGGTGTTCTTTTGATTGTATTTGAATCTCGGCCTGATGCACTTGTTCAGGTATGTCACAAGTCATTGGCCTTTAGGCTTTTAGATGTAAATTCCGATTGCTGAACATTGTGCTCTATCAATGAATCAAACAGATAGCTTCACTTGCAATTAGAAGTGGAAATGGTCTTCTGTTGAAGGGTGGAAAGGAAGCTCGTCGATCAAATGCTATCTTACACAAGGTACACAAACCTCATAATTCATATATTGGAGTAAATCTCTAAGTTCTGTATTATCTTGTGTGTGAAATTCATGAAAAAATTGTAGGTGATCACTGATGCAATTCCGGAGACTGTTGGAGGTAAACTCATAGGACTTGTGACGTCGAGAGAGGAGATTCCTGATTTGCTTAAGGTAAATATATATATATGAATGGAAAGTCACCAGAAGTGATTACATTATTTTTTTTACTTAAACTGTAATCCACCAATTGCATTTATGCAAACAGCTTGATGATGTAATTGATCTTGTGATCCCAAGAGGCAGCAACAAGCTTGTTTCTCAGATAAAAAGCTCGACGAAAATTCCTGTGCTAGGGCATGCTGGTACGTTTTCAAGTTCAATTCCCATTAAGCTGAACTGGCCTAGAGAGAACATAGCTTGGGATTTTTGTTCTTCCAGATGGAATCTGTCATGTATATGTTGACAAGTCTTGTAAACTGGACATGGCAAAGCGCATAGTTTCAGATGCAAAGTTAGACTACCCAGCAGCCTGTAACGCGATGGTTAGAGACTTTTACCTTTTTTCAGTGATGTCGAGTCTACTTAGGCATATAGTGATTTCGTATTTGGTTTTCTTATAACTTCTTGTGTCACTTCATTTTCTTCTTTCATTAGGAAACCCTTCTTGTACATAAGGATCTGGAGCATAATGGTGTTCTCAATGAGCTTGTATATACTCTGCAATCCAATGGTGAGTCATAAAATGGGTGTTTTTTCTTGGACTATCAATGAACTATGAGTGTTTCAAACCACAAATAAGATTTAGTTTGTTAAACTATTTTCTTTAGAAGCTTTTGTTTGAAAGTGTACATGTGAAATTGCAGGCGTTAGTTTGTATGGTGGACCAAGAGCAAGTACTAAACTGAACATTACAGAAACACAATCATTTCATCACGAGTACAGTTCCAAGGCCTGCACCGTTGAAATTGTAGAAGACGTACATGGTGCTATAGATCACATTCACCAACATGGAAGGTAATATTAATCGCTGATTCCAACTACTAAGATGGCAAATTTTCGAAAGGGCCTACCTTTCTGTATTCTTTGCATGTGCTGAAACTATGTGTGGTCACTTATTTTTTTGTCTGTTTCTGTGAGAGCAGTGCACACACTGATTGCATAGTGACAGAAGATAGTGAAGTCGCAGAGATATTTCTCAGCCGAGTGGACAGGTAAAATAACAATGTACTAAAAGCATCTTATGTGTTTTGAGTGTTGAATATATTGGAAACTAAACTCTTTAAAAATTTGACAGTGCTGCTGTTTTCCACAATGCAAGCACAAGATTCTCTGATGGTTTTCGATTCGGACTTGGTGCTGAGGTAGACATATAATATCACATATCAAATAAGCAGAGAAGTGTCGATGGATGAATGAATAACCAATATGGTTTATTCTTATGTATAGGTGGGTATAAGCACAAGCAGGATCCATGCTCGTGGTCCAGTTGGAGTCGAGGGATTATTGACAACAAGATGGTACAAAATGAGTTCTTGTTCTTCTTCTATTCTTTGATTAGTTAGTCTGAATGGTGTTATGGTTATAAACAACAGGATAATGAGAGGAAAAGGACAAGTTGTAGATGGAGACAATGGAGTTGTTTACACCCATAAAGATCTTCCAGTCTTAAAAAGGACAGAAGCAATAGAGAATGGGCTTTAGTTCTCTTTCTATGCCAATGTCATTATATATTTAATTAGGGTTTAGTGTTCCTTGAAGTTTGCAACAACATAAACAAGATCCATGTACCTTGGTGGTCTTTGATAATAGTAAAGTGTTTTAATAGCGTCACATCTTCAAAACCCCATGTGAACTTAAGTCATTAAATTCAAAACTACACTTCTAAGATTGTCTTCTTCAATCTTTGATAAAGTTTTTGAGATTCTTCAACCATAACAAGTACTCTCTACTATCTTTCTTCATCATATACTCATACAAGAAATCTGTTACGCTTGCTTTGATTCCTCTAGTCTCCAAAAACTTATGGAACGATTTGCGCATATTCTCATCCAACTCTCTGCAAAAGAAACAATACATTTTGAAGTTTTTTTTGATATTGAAGTTTAAAGAAGTTGGATGACCATTGTTAGCTTACTGAAAATCTGGACCATCATACGCCAATTGTTCTTCAGAAGAAGAGTTCTCTTGATGGTTCACAGACAAACCATCAATGACAACTTCATTAGGGAAAGCAGTGCAGCTAAACTCTAGACTCATTCCACTCTTCTTAGTCACAGTAACAACCAGTGGAATACTTGATTCATTCGGTTTCTCATTACGACCTTCACCATCTTCATTGTCATCTATATCATCTTCATTTTCATCCATGGAAAGACCAGGCATGCTTACTTCTACTCTAATTAGCTCTCCATTGTATTCTCTACTCAATGTTACATTCCTATGTCCAGGATTATCTTCGATTTCGAAAGGAAACTCACTAGATGCTGTTGTCTCATCGACCTGCATTTTCGATAATCAGACTTTCAAAAGATCTATCTATTGAATTGAGATATAAGCCAAAATGTGGTAAGTGTTTAAGTTAGATCCAACTATGATTCCAAAACTGAAGCTTGAGGCTTCAAATTAGGTAAGCAAATTCACACAATCAGCTGAAATTTCAAATCAGAACTTATTGGAGAAACCAAATGCTACAAATCGGTTTATATAACATGAATCGAGAGTGTTGAAAACATGGGATTATTACCATTTCGTGATCATCAGCTTCACAAGCATCGTTGATTTCGGAGTCAATAACCTGAAGAAGTGTTTGATCTGACTTTAACCGTTCAGTGGCCGTCGAATATAGAAAGCCACGAGAGACAAACGGACGCTGCAGATATTGCTGGGGAACAAGAGACGAGCGCCTGAAGATGACGGTGAAGGCCTGTGCTCGAGCCACACGACCACATATGGAAACCAAAGTAGAAGCTGACCTGCGAATGCACCAAGCGTAAACCATGGCTGTTCCGAAGAAATGGATTCTCTCAGGGTTTTGCCTTTGGCCTTTTTCCTTAGGGTTTTAGTAAATTTTGATAGTTTCTCAAATACTATGGAAAAATGTAACAAAAATCTTTAATTTCAAATTTGGGTTGAAAATTATCAACTTGCAACTGAACCAAATAAACTACATGATATTTCGTGCATATATTATAAAATATAAAATCATTTAAACTTTATGTATTATTATATAATTTTTTAAATAATAATTATAAAATTTGTCAATATAGTTATAAAGTAAAATTGTGATGATTTATTAGAAAATATCTAATTATATAACATAAAACGTAATAAATGTATTATGTTTATATAGTATATATAGATATTTTATAATATATGTTAAATTGGTTTACTAATTAAGATACATATATTTAATAATATAAACTTTATAAGTATATTCAAATTTAATATAAATAGTTTATGTTATTTAAATATTAACAAATTTTAAATTATTTATTTAAAATTTATTATATTATATATTATATTTATAGTTTTAGAACATATATTTTATTATAAATTAATCTAAAAATAAATTTTGTAAACTAAATTAGAATTAAAAACGAATTTCTTAAATAAAAAGAGAAAAAAAAATCTTGGTAAGACTTTTAATTTAGATAATGTGTTTGTATTTAAATTACTAATGATATATTATGTAATTTATTACAAACTTAATTTTTTTTTAAAAAATATTAATTTTTAATATATAGGAGATCTTAAAGTTTTGTTGATTGATTTATTTTAATTTTAGTCATAACAAAAAAAAGCTAACTATAAAATAATTAAGCCATTAAATTTGTTGATGTTAAAATGTATCAACAAAACAATGTACGTGACTTAAACTCAAAAATTAAAATTTATTTTATTCATTTATTTTTATTTTTTTAAAAATTTAGTTTAAAAATAAGAGATTTTTTGACACTTTTTTTCCTAATACAAATTTGGTAATTCATAGTTCAGGTTTTTGGTTTGGGTAATTTGGTAATTCAAATTTTAGTTAGGGTTTTGAACCCAGATTATCCATGATATCCAAAAAAACCAAAACCATAAACCCAAAAACAAGATTGAAAATTTAAATTATCCAAAAAACAAAAACAAAAAAAATCTTAGTTCCATATTGGGTTTCGATTAAAAAAAGACCCAAAATACGAACTGAATTCTACCCGATTCTTATTTTGGTTTTATGTAGTCGGACCTGAAAAACTAGAAACAAGAATTACTCGAAATGAAACCCAAAAAGCAAGAAACATCCAAATATCATTTTTTAATAACAAAAAGCAAAAACATATATCTTTTGTGAAACAAATTGTTCAATTTCTGGCAACTTTTTTGTTCGTTTGTTAAATCATGAAAATTGCACACATTTACTTCCAATAACCCAAGTCAAATTATAGATATCCAGATTCAAAGAACTTATAGCATATCTTAACAAAAGTAGCCTCACATATTCATAAGTGTTCTAAGTGACTCGAATCAAAAGGACAACCATTACAAACACACATATCATCGCCAACATCAACATCCACTGGAAACAACTCGTCTTTGAACTCTCTGAATATATCTTCGATGCCCTTACATTAACATGTCCCGTGCTCGCTAAGCTTTGCTCAATGGCTTCCTCAGTAGAATCAAGTATCTTCTCTGTATTTTGCACAGATTGGCTTATCATTAGACTCCTCTCTTTAAGTTGTTTTGCAAGTACTACCATTTCATCGGTCAGATCATCTTGTATTTTTCTGTCTCACCAAAATGATTCAACTTTAGATTCACGAGAATACTCGTTGTGTGAACTATAAACTAGTACCTGTGTTTTTCAATGTGTGCTTGAGCTGCATTGTCTAGTTTTATTGGCTTTGATTGATCAGTATCAATAGCATCATTGCTTTGCTCTTTTGAACTCGTAGACCTATCTCAATCAAGAAAGCTGGTAAGCAATTACAAGATGAGAAGAATGCAAATCAAGTATTCAACTTACACGATTCTTCTTCTCAACTGTGGAGAAGTGGGACTACGTGCATCGTCTTCTCTTTTCGGAGAGCTCCCGCTGATATAATCCTTTGCAACCGGATCATCAGATACCTCTGTCTCAGGCTGTAAAATTTGTCCCCCCAAAAAATCAATAATTTTGTAATACTCCTAAGTAAGCAAACTTCAAACAATTCCTCAAACCAAAGCCTCTAAAGAAAGCATCATAATATTAGCTAGATCCCAACCAAATGTCTTGTAATAGGTACTTAATCCTAATATCTTAGATCTATAAAGTTCAGGCGACTTACCACTTGAGCAGCTATTTTTGAAGCAATAGCTTCGATCTTCTCATAGTACTCATTCACCTTAGCTTTTGTAACTCTGTAAAAGAGATTAGATCAAAGGACAAGATTATGCATCGAGAGCATGTAGTTGGGACAGAATATTCAATTTGAATCTCTAAACCCTTAATCATAGAATAAGATATAACTCTCTTCCTCATTCAAATTCAAAAGGAGGAATCTTTAATACCAAATTGAGAGAGTAAGTAACCTGGGAAGACCTTCAGGGGTCTTTTCTTCAGAGAGTTGTTCTAATTGTTCTCTCAAAGTAGCAACATACTGTACATGTTTCATACATCAAAATCAAAGCTTTAACGTTAAATTTAAGAACTTATAGTTCAGAAGACAGACGTACATGCATAAGCTTTGACTGATTTTGCTGATTAGGAGCAGCGGAAAGCAATCTCCGTAAATTGATCTCTGTTTTGCTGATTCCCATCATTAGATATCTGGCATTCAGATCGAACCAAGATACTAATTTCAAAAACCCAGATCGATCAATTTCAGGAGCCAAATTTGAGAAAGGATCAAACTTTCGACCTTGTTCAGATCGGAGAAGAGGGGAAATTACCAATAAAAAAACCCGTCACTTTCGTCGAATTTTGAAGTGATTCAGACAATTTCGTCAATGATGAGGCTTTAAAATAGAATTTCAATGTTTCTTCGCCGAGAGATTGATGAAAGTCGATTCGAGTTAAACATCTTTGTTCTTGCAAAGGAAAACATTTATTCGGTTATTGGCTTTGGTTTTCGTTTGGTAAGAACACGACTATCCAAACCGGTGGCTAAATAATCAATAAACCGAAATTAAAAATATTCAAACCATGGTTTAAAGCTTTTTGTCCATGGTTTAAGATTTTCAAAACCAAATACAATCTATACTATTAAATAAGAAGTCACCTAGCTTAGGTGTCGCGACCACAATCACTCTCGGACTTAAAACGTCCATTATAGGTTTAATGAAAGTTTAAAATTTCGATTATGCCATTTAGATTGATTATGTGTCGCGCTTACTTTGTATCTCGAAAAAATATATATGTACAGTCGAAATTTTAAGAAGATGTGATTGGTTACAATTTTACATGTCTATATATAATTATTTTAATATTTATAATAAATAATAGTATGTTTTATAAAATAGTTGATAATTTCGTAAATATGTAAAAATCTTAACATAAAAAATCTTTATTTGTTAGGATATTTTCTGTCTAAACTCTATAAATAGGGTCCTCCTCTCCTCATAATTTCATCATCTTTATAGTTTTTTAGGTTAGAGATTTGTTTTTCTTTTTTTCGTCTGCTTTGTTTGATTATTTTTTGTGGTTTTCATTCGATTTATGATTTTTTCGTGTTTTTAGTGATTTTATATAATTTTTGTATGTTATAATCGTGAACGAATTCGTCTTCGTTACCAATACGATAAGCAAACCGAGAATATTATCCTGTCAATTTGATCGTTAGAGGTCGTTATTTTCAACCTGTTTTTAGTTTTGGATATCAGAATGTTTCGTTTATGGTTATAATTAACAGAATTATGTAGAATAAATTTAAACGTAATTATAATTTTATAATCATAATTTTTCATTATTTTTTAATTATTATCGTGAAATTTTTTATAGTAATTAAATGTATTTCTGGTTCGTATCCTAGGTTAATATGGTTGAACAACTTCAAGAACTTCCATGTTATGTTCGAGAAAAATCTTATAATCGGTTAATAGTGTTTGATAATACCATCTCCACAATCAGTTAAGTTTTCTAATATCATTATTTGTTCGGCGTGAATCATCGTTAATTCGTTTAATTATCAAAAATTTTAATATTTGTATGGGTATAAAATTCTCTGATCAGATTCTGATTATATAACAAATAAATTTGTTCTATTTAATTTTAAAATTTCTTTTTAATAAATATTTAATTCAAAAATTAAATTTAAAAATATTTGATGTGTCATTATATACTCCAAAATTTTTGGTATGTATATAGGTTTTGTTAAGAAATATTTCTTTTTAATATATTAGGATATATTCAAATAATTATTTTATTTTATTTTATAAACATATATATCATATCAAATTTTAGGGTTTGCTATATCTATAAAGACAAGTAAATTTGTTCTCTTTAATT
>OVBE01012314.1:0-11972 GCA_900406425.1 Iberis pinnata
CTTCACGGAGTTGAGTTGTCGTTGAGTGATAAATCAGTTAATCAAAATGTTGTTTCTTAAAGCAAATAGTACATCATATCATTTCATTGTATATTGTGGTTTTCCGAATTTCCGTGTTTACAAACTGCAAAATAATATTTGAATTCTTAATTTACTAAAACTCAGTGATAAGAGCAATAGTTTTATAGGTTCAAAAGATTATTACTATTNAAGTGTACTAAAGTAACCATGGTTTACTCACAAGGAACCTTGGTCTAAGTTTTGCTATATATGATAAGTTAAGGGTTCATAGGGTTTCTCATTCTGACTTTGGCTATCTATAGCTGGAACTCGGTAAGAATATATCAATCAACCTTAAAGATACATCTAAATACTTACAATGTTCATCAACAAAATCCTCAAGGTTTTTTGTAATTCCAAAGAGATTATATAATAAAGGCAAAATTGCTTATTTGACCTACATATTCATACTAATTGCTCATGTAACTCAACATTTTATTTTATTGCTCGAGATAACTCAATTTTTGATAAACCCAATTGTACCTTCGGTCATGAACAAACAAAAAGTTGGAAAAAAATTAAATAGATGAGAGAGAAAAAGGTATCCAGTATTTACGAAAATACCACCGCGTTTTCTGGAGGACAAAAAATCTGCGAATTTTTTTGAATGCATAATTGTTTGGGTTGCAGATTTGTTTCTGCGGATTTGTTATTGCAAATTTCTTTTTGCATTGCATATTTGTTTCGTCGCCGATTTTTCTCGCATATTTGTTTTTCTCTATGATCGCAGATTTTTAGGTCACGCCTACGTCACTGCAGATTCGCCGACGTCACCGTCGATTTTTGTACTTTTGCAGAATTTAGCCGCTGATTTTTAAATAACATTGCAGATTTTATTTCGCAAATTTTTATTGACTTAGCAGATTTTTTTGCATCGCAAAAATCTTTGAGACTGCAGATTTTTACTTTTTGCTTGCAGAATTTTTTATTGTCCCCGCAGAGTTATCAGTTTCCAAAATTGCCAGGATAACCCCTTTGGCCGCAAATTTATGTTACAACTGCAACGATCGCAGGTTTAATGCACACGTTATCGCATAACTTTTTCCTTACTCATTTGACCCTTACATTACCGCAGATTTGTTGCTACAAATTTTTCTAAATCCTTTGACCGCAGATTTTGAACAATCAACGGTGGTTGTACTGCCAATTTTCAAAAATCGTGGCCAATTTTTGATATTGGTGAAAGAAGACGACGTCGTTTTACACGTAACGTTGATGTTTTTTACCCACTGAAATTTTTACTAAGGTGGCGTACTGAAACGACGTTGTTTCAGTAGTATGAAGTGGCCATATTATACACAGTCGTTTTGACTGTATTGCAGAGATGTTGTGACTGCAGATTATTTGAAAATACCACCGCGTGATTGTACTGCCGATATTGAAAAATCAACTATGATTTTTTATATTGGTGAAACCATACGACGTCGTATTACACCTAATGTAGAGTTTCTTTGCCCTTTGAATTTTTGATATTGGTGAAAGCATACGACGCCATTTTCGAGTGTATTGCAGAGATGTTTTGTGCGGTGACCGCCTATTTTCAATCATCTCCGGTGATTGTTCTGCCGATATTGAAACGAGAGTTACATATGGATTTCATGCACATAACAAAATAAAAGTTACATATTATTTGAAAATATTAGGATTACATATTGGTCTATCAATTGAAGATGTAGACCGCTAGAAAAGATACATTGACAACAACCATAACAACACAAAGCACCTTCATCTTCTTCTGCAAATCTGCCATGTCGGTTTTACTCTTAAGCATTTGGTCTTGCAAAGCTTCTAATCGTTCTACCTTATTAACCTCTTGTACGAGAGCGCTCTCAGTCTGCTCGCGAACATTTTTCATTTCTTCAATGACTGCCATATCCCACCACTTCCAACGTGGCACCCACCATCGTAGGACAATAACAATCAATCAATAGGAGTATGCAGTTGAAATAAGAATACCCTAAAATTGCAGTTTTATATGTCTATCGCAGTTTTGTAAACAAATCGGCAATACAAAAAGAACTCTACAAGTAAACAAAAAATTGAATCGTTACAGTTTTATTTATTTTTGTAAACAACACTGATGTACGAATCCCTAAAATACTCTGACTACACTTACATTTCAATTAGGACAGGTGTAGAACAACCTGCCCTCATTCGGAAAGAGAGTGGCGCTTTCGAGGACAACATCCTCACCGCATTAACACACCACCGGGGCCCCATATTCGGAACGGTCTGTACCATCGAACTGCATTCCATTCAGTGGAGTGGGGTTGTTCACATTTTTTTGTCATTTGAGTGATGACCGAAACCAGGAGATTCCTCTTAATCGCTAAGGCTGTAGCTATACGTCCCCATATCGGAAATCTTCACACAAAATGCGAACACACAAAATTCTATTGATTCCCAAATTTAAGATAAAACCCAAAAATTGCGACACATAAAACGAAAATGAGTTACAAACCCTAAATTCTGCTTTTATCCAAAAAGACTTTTAACAATAGGAGACGAATAAAACGACGTTGTTTTAAAGATTTTAAATAAATAATTATTACTGTTGCAGAATTGTTTTGTATTGAAGTTTTAGAAACAAATCAACAATACAAAATAAATCTGCAATAATAAAGAAACTTCGAAATGCTTTTTTTCTTACCAAAAAAACTCTGCCACTTCATAAAACATAATAATTAACCATAATTAAAGAAGACCATAATTAAAGAAGGCCTCCATTACAGACTGTGACAGAACACGAAGCGTCTTGAACAATCGCAATCGTTCCTTTACAACCTTTCACTTTCTATAAATACTGTCAACCATAAGACTAAATTGTTATGAGTCTCTTTTCGTGAAATAAAAGATTTTACAAACAAACAAAAATGGACAAGGGAAAACAAGTCTTGGTCAACAACAAGCGGTCCAGGAAAAGACATGTTGTTCTATGATTAATATATTTTTGTATTTATGATTACCTTCCAGTACATACCACTAATCTTTTGTTTGGTTTGGTGTAAGCAACGATGGACGAGGATGAGAACGATGACTACGTGGAAGTGTTGAAAATCCATAACGCGCACCAAATCGAGAAACTCCACAAACATTACAAGGGGATGATGGAAAGGATGGAGAGCAAATCAAGGCGATGGGCAGCTTATCAAGCTCGGGTGAAATACGAACGCAAAAACGCTAAAGTGTGTGTTCTAATGAAGCAGATCTCAGCAAAGGATTATAACATCGGGTCAGAATTGAATAGGGTGTGTGCAAGGGAGGAGAAGTTGTACGAAGAGTGGGCGCAGATGGAAATTTCGGATCTGGTATTTGAACAGAACGGGTCTGGAGGACCGTCAAGGGGATAAAAGTCCTCGTTAATTTCAATGTTGTTTTATCTTTTTTATGACAATATGTTTTTGTTTTTTAATTCAACCCGGTTTAACATCTAATTATTTTGAACTTTTTTTCCAATTACTCTTGGTTCTTATTGTTAAGCGGTTAACGATAATTGTTGCCTTGCTTGTTAATCGGCAATGCAACAAATAACTCAGCAACGATAGAACCATTTGCATTGCAGCTTTTTCGTATTGGTTTTTTTTTGAACTGGTAATTTAACGAAGAGGTAGTTTAACCAACTACTAAAATATGTTATTCAAGAACTCTGCGACATAAAAATTAATCTGCAAATTGTAACTTTCACGTAGTAATGAGCTCTAGATGCTGCGAGAATGTGGATATAGTATGATGTTTTCACTATTAAAACAAATGTTGTCGACGACAACAACTTGTTGAAATAGTACGACCAGCGTACGATGCACATTTTGCAACATTTAGAGCTCGCTAATACATGCAATGCCAAAACATAAAATTGCAAGGTTGAAAAAAAACCGCATATCAGAAATAAGTCTTTAACCAGGAGAAAAACATACATCGTCACATGAAAAAAAGATAAAGGGAACAAAGCACAAATCCAACTGGAAAAAAACTCGTATATCAGTTCGGCAATTATGAATGAAAAAAATCTGCAACACATAAGTTACTCTGCAACCAAAAATCTGCAACCGACTATCAATGCAGTCAATAAATCTGCATCTATTATAATATATTTGTACTGGTTATAATAACTCCGCAATAGTTATAATAAATCAGCAATAATCTGATTTAAAATACCGAATTAGGTGTCTAATTTGGTCCCAAGCGGCGGTCTTCGTACACAAATCGAACAGTGTTATAGGTTAGGAAATTTTTCTCGCAATAGTAAGCCATGAGTTTCATCATACGACAATGAACACGCATTGCATAAATGTCTTGCACCCCCTGCTCGTTTTGGACAATGACTGTCACTTTCCTTTTGTATACCAAGGAACTTGATGCACTCATGATCTCAATGTGGATGTAGATCTATTTTTTAAGAGAGAAAAAAGGTTTGGATGCGGAAGATATATTGGAGAAGAAAGGGATTTTATAGCCTAACTAATTTCGGTTTATTAATTGAATAAATACCTAAAAGAATAAAATTAAAATTAGTAGGTCAGAACCTACCTTGGAAAACGTTCTAGGTGTTTACTATTTGGTCTAACACCAACTCTGAAAAACGCGGAACCTGAACAGACATTTGACAAGAAAATACGTTTGAATTTTGCAGATTTGTTGACATCGTTGCTGATTTCTTTTAAAACGCTGCAGATATATTTTAAGCATTGAAGATTTTTTTTTTTGTTGCCTATATGTATTACGTGTTGTAGTTTTGTTTCGAGCTTTACAGAATTGTTTTCAACTCTGCAGATTTATTAAACCCTTCGGCTTCCTTGTTACTGTCATGATACGCTGTCGTTTTCTTGTTAACATTACCCCTTAGGTAGATCTACCTTGGCCGTACATCTCCATCCCCGACATCTCTAGTTTCCTCAACCACCTTCAACAACTTCAATTACCTCAACAACCATCGACACCTTCAATTGCCCCAACCACCATCACCATCTTCAATTTCCAAGCACTAGTATAGAGAGCTTCAATTTCCGCAACGACCGTCGACATTTTCAATTGCAGAGACCACCATCGAGATCTTCAATTTCTCAATTTTGATTTGTTAATTCAACTGATGAAATGTCGCAAGTTCAACTTATACTTGTTTGTGGGAAGTGGACACATAGTAATGGTAGGAATATATTTGTTGTCGATAGCTCTCGAGGGTCTAGGTCGATGTTAGCTGAAGAGAATTTAACTTTCGAATAATTGATGGATATGGTACTTGAAGACTATGAAATAGAGAGAACCCATTATGATGTCAGTTTGAGCTACATGTTACCGAAGCAGGTTTTGAGCTGCTTACCTCCGGATCAACCTCTGGTGTATGTAACCAATACCAGACATTTGAGAACATTCCTATGTCAGTCGGACAATGGACCAGTTCGTCTCTGTGTTGAGAACAAAGAAAAGGCTTCACCTAGTTCAAAGGATGGAGCTACTGAAGTTCCAAAAATGAGAAGTCTTGCAAGGAAGGGACCGAAAAGAAGACATCCTCCGAAGGAAGAAGCTGTTACAGAAGATTCAGAAGAAGACAGTGCAAAGGAATTAGATGAGAAAATATTTGATTATTCTGATGATTCAGACGGAATAGACTCTGGGGATGAGAATTTCATAGAGTATGGAGTGAGTGCTGACGAGGTGGAAAAGATAGAGACAACGAATAAGATGTGTGCGTCAAACATATACATAAGTGACGGTAATCGGCAACGCCAATTACGAAGTTTCCATATTGATTCATTCAAAATACGAGTTGGTGATTGTTTTGACATAAGGGAGCAATTGGAGGAGAGTTTGAAAATGCTAACTGTGATTGACATCGTACTTGTTAGTAGTGAAATTTTGGGTAAGCGGTTGTTCATGGAAACTCCGAGCAACACCAATTGACGATTGGCCCAGATTTCATTTGCACACTTCACTTCAGAACATATATGTTCTGTGACGCTCGGAGCGTCAAAAACAAGACAGGCAAGTGCAGAGATACTGGGAATTATGTACAAGAACTATGTTGGTGGTGTCGGGCCTAGTGTGTTGCCTACACACGTTTCAGATGCTTTGAATAAACGATTTAACATCAAGGAAAAGATCTATAAGATTTATATTGCTGTCGCATATTTTCAGTTACACTACAGAGTATTCACATGCATTGCACATTTATTTTCATTGACGTTTTCATTCATATTCTAGGTTGACTACTAGAAGGCTTACAAAACATTAAGGCATGCACGGGATTTGGTATGTGGCACTCTTGAGGAAGGATACGCAAATTTACCTGCATATTTGTACATGATTAAAAGAGCCAACCTGGGGACACACGCTATGTACTCCGTAGATGAAGACAACAGGTTCAAGAATTTGTTTCTTCCACTTAGTGTAAGTATCAATGGATTTCAGTATGTTCGGAAAGTAGTCGTAGTAGATGGAACTTTTTTGTAAGGAAGGTATAAGGGAACACTACTTACCCCAACATCACAAGATGGGAATTTTTAATTTTTTCCCTTGGCCTTTGCAATTGTTGATACAGAAAATGATGAATCGCGAGAATGGTTTTTTAGGCAATTAAGTTCCGTTATTCCAGATGATGAAAGCTTTGCCATAATATATGACTGTCATAGATCCATTGATAGGCAGTTGGCTTAGTGTACCCAAAATCCAGTCGTGGCATATGCACGTACCATTTGTACAAAAACATATTCGTTCGCTATAGGGGAAAGAATCATTCTGTTTGGTTAAATAGGCTGCATATGCGTTCAGACTCGTGGACTTTCAAAGCGGCTACGTCAGGATTCAAGAGCTCAGCCCAAAACTTCACGAGTACCTTGAGAAAGCGGATGTCAGGTTATGGACGCGTGTGCATTTCCCGGGAGACAGATATAACCTGTTAATAAGAAACATGTCGCCGGCAAGGAATTAGACCATCGTGCGACATCTAGAAGTTATAAAAGGGATGATGACAAGATGGTTTGCTCGCAGGAGGGCAGATGCAATGAAATTGAAAACACAATTAACCCATGGAGTTGAGAAATTGCTAGAGGTAACAACTACAAAAGACAAAAATTTTGTTTTCATTTACGGTTCATCGTGCAATAAGTGGTATGTGTTTCTTTGTAGAGTCGTGTGAAATATTCTAATCTTCTATCAGTTAAGGAAATTGATACATATCAAGTTCAAGTAACAGGTCCTACATCAATACATATTGTCAAATTAAAAGATAAGAAGTGTTCTTGTCGTAGGTTTGACTTGGAGAGAATACCATGCGAACATGCAATTGCAACTGCAGAGGAACGACAATTGTCTCGTATTTCTTGTTGTGACCCATACTACTTAAAGGCGTACCTATTGCATTCTTACTCAACACCCATTATGCCTAGAGATTTTGGAGAACCAATACCGGCCGATGTTTTCAAAACCCTGAAACCTCCACCTGATAAGCCACAACCGGGTAGGCCAAAGAAGAGAAGATTAAAGTCTGCATTAGAGATAGCTTTAAAGAATAAAAAGTCCTGCAAAGAAAATGCATGCGGATTTTGTTATAAGACGGGGAATAATAAAAAAACATGCAACATGCGTTAATTAATTCCTCCCTTTTTAATAACGTTGAACAATAATTGTTTTCAATAAACAGTGTGCAATACATATGAGAAATCTGGAAGAACACAATTTTTCTGGCAATTAATCTGCAATACGGATAAAAAAACTACTTCACCAATAATAAATCGTCAATACAGATTATGGACGCGCGTGCATTTCCCGGGAGACAGATATAACCTGTTAATAAGCAACATGTCAAAACAATGAACAAAGTACTACTGTGGGCAAGGAATTTAACCATCGCGCGGCATCTAGAAGTTATACGAGGGATGATGATGAGATGGTTTGCTCGCAGGAGGGCAGATGCAATGAAATTGGAAACACAATTAACCCATGGAGTTGAGAAATTGCTAGAGGTAACAACTACAAAAGACAACAACTGTGTTTTCATTTACGGTTCATCGTACAATAAGTGGTATGTGTTTCTTTGCAGAGTCGTGTGAAATATTATAATCTTCTATCAGTTCAGGAAATTGATGCAGATCAAGTTCAAGTAACAAGTCCTTCATCAATACATATTTTTAACTTATAAGATAAGAAGTGTTCTTGTGGTAGGTTTGACTTGGAAAGAATACCATGCGAACATGCAATTGCAAATGCAGAGGAACGACAAGTATCTCGTATTTCTTGTTGTGACCCATCCTACTTGAAGGCGTACCTATTGCATTCTTACTCAACACCCATTATGCCTAGAGATTTTGGAGAACCAATACCGGCCGATGTTTTGAAAACCGTGAAACCTCCACCTGCTAAGCCACAACCGGGTAGGCCAAAGAAGAGAAGATTAAAGTCTGCATTAGAGATAGCTTTAAAGAATAAAAATTCCCGCAAAGAAAACACATGCGGATTTTATCATAAGACGGGGCTTAATCGAAAAACATGCAACATGCGTCAATGAATTCCTCCCTTTTTAATAACGTTGAACAATAATTGTTTTCAATAAACACTGTGCAATACATATGAGAAATCTGGAAGAACACAATTTTTTTTGCAATTAATCTGCAATACGGATAAAAAAACTACTTCACCAATAATAAATCGTCAATACAGATAATAAATCTGCCACTGGTTATTTAATTTGCAAAATGGCTTAACATCTCATATGCTAATAATAAATCTGCATCACCGACATTAAATCGGCAAAACGGATAATAAATGTGCAACTGATTTTTTAATTTGCAAAACGATAATTAAAACTCAAATGCTGAAACTTAATCTGGCACTTACACAGATACAGATAACAAATCTGCAACACGGATAATAAATCTACAACACAAATAAAAAATATGCAACACAATTATCAAATCTGCAACACGGATAACAAATCTACAATACGGATAACAAATCTACAACACAAATATCAAATCTGCAACACGGATGACAAATTTGCAACACGAATAACAAATCTGCAATAAGGATAACAAATCTGCAACACAATTATCAAATCTGAAACTCGGATAACAAATCTACAATACGGCTAACAAATCTGCAACACGTCAATTTATCTGGCATTCGTGAAACAGATAACAAATCTGCAACACCGATAACAACCTTGCAATAGTAATAATTAAATTTGCAACACTAATATAAATCTGCAGTACTTAAGTAAATTGAGAATTTTTTCAAAAATTTACATTGTTGTTTGTCAACTTTCCATCATTTACGCAACACTTGACATATGTTTTGATTGGACATTTATCTTCCAACCGTAGACATTACTACCCCCCCACATTCCCATTCATAAATGTATCTTAAACCATTATATAAGGGTTGATTTCCTAACNTATGAAAATGAATTGAACTCACTACACAAGCATTACAAATTAGTGATTATAATTCTAAATCAACACAACAAAGCGCAGGAGGAAGCAATGCAATGGAGGATCAAATACGAGTGAAAGAACGCCAAGCTGTGCCTGTTACAGAAGAAGATCTTGGCTGTAAAATATGACATCCAGAAAGAGTTCCCTAGGCTAGAGGCTAGAGAGGAAGCTCTTATCAAAAAATGGAAGGAGATCAAAATACCTCACGTTGGTAGTTTGGAGAAGATGTGTGGAAGTTTCAGAGGTTTTGGAGGACCGTTTGGAGATGAAGAAGGTTATTAAAGAGTTGTTGTTAGTTATGTTTCTCGAAGTTTATGTTTAAAATGTTCTCAATCCTGTTCTCAATCATGTTCTCAATCAATCAATAAAATGGCTTGTTTATGTGTGTAAAACTCTGCGGAACCAAACAAATCTGCTACACATGACTAAAATCTAGAACAAAAATCTGCAACGTACAAAAAATCTGCATCATAAAAATGTACTTCATATTTAACATTTTCTAAAAAATGTACTTCATACTTAACATTTTTAACATTTTCTTAAAAATTNTAGGTCAAACAGAATGATCCTGGAGTTGCAGATATTCAGGCTCGGCTCGCCGTCATAATGGATTTGTTGAAGCAAATTTTGACCCCGAGGTATTTCCTCAAATAACTCAGCACCGTATCTTTCCCGGATAGACTGAATTTTCAAGTCGCATAGACCATCAAACGGCCATCCCAGGGCAAGACACTCAATGTACTTGAGAGAGTAAACACCACAATCCCATGGTACTTCGTTCACATGTGTATCTTTCTGAATTCTTGAAACATCAAACTGAGCTCCTGAATAGTACTTACCTGGAAGGGCCATGTTCTTAAGAAAAGCGGGGATCATTTTCCGTAAAGGATTTAGGCACTCTTTAATTTGTACACTAGTAGAAAGGGTTGGGATAGAGTTATATACATATATCTTTCTTGCCAGAAAGTTGACATCAATGGCAATCCAGTGATTATGATTCATATTGAAACAACCATATAGGTTGTCAATGTCTGTAATATAACTCTTATGAGTTTGTGAGTCAGGAGGACATTCACCTGAGTATTGGTTATAATGGTCTTCCCTAAATACAAATGTTTTGGGATCTTTGTAGAAATCAGCGTAGTCGGTTAACCAATAGTTCATGGCCCATGGATCCAAGAACCCAAATCTGTCTCTGTTAGGCGAGTTTGGCCGCATTGATCTCAACCTGAACATAGTCAACACTTCTTCTATGTGCTGCAAGAAAACAAAGAAGTAAATGTAAGTGGAGACTTCGAAATTGTCCAATCCAACAGATAAACCTGCTGAATATAAATGGTAGATACAAAACGCATATTACTCACAGAAGCCATCCATAGTCGTCTACGGGCCACGATTTCCTACGTAAAACCATGATTTTAAAGAACCGAACATCAGAATGTGAGCCTCCTATCGGTTATCGCCTGTAATCAGAATAGTAAGATGTCAAAACAAATCTGCATCATAAAACAAAACAAATATGCAACACAAAACAAAACTACAACATAAACAAAAAAAACTACAACAAAAAACAAATCTGCAACAACAAAAAAAATTTGCAACACAACAAAAAAACAAATCTGCAACAATATGCAAAACAAATCTGCATCACAAATCTGCAACAACATAGAAAACAAAACTGCAAGACACAACAAAAATTCAAAACTAAACAAGCTATTTTGGTGGAGGTTGCGTGATATGTACTCCTTAGTTACAAGCCACTCAATCAACGCCCGCAGCTTCTCCTATGTCACCATCTCCATTGGATGATAGACATTTACTGAAGATACAACACTTGGTATGATTCGTTTGATGGTAGAGTTCCCTACGAAAGGTGAAGCCTAAGTAGCTGCCAAAGTAGGGACTCTTTTTCCCAGTAATGGCTACGGTTGACCAGATAAGAGACACTTGGTCAAAACATCCAGTTTTTTCCCCATTTCTAAAAGTGTCCTGTCATCAATTTTGTCATCTGAAGACAATTGTGTTATCTTTAATACATCCTTTTGAACCGGCTCAGTCTGAACCCTAGTAGGTGTTCCCTTTTGTAAGACATCCTTTAGAACCGGCTCAGAAATATCGACAACAAAATCAGAGTCACCAGTGTTGTGTTTCACCACTTTCTTTGGATGATTAGGCTTCTTATTAGGCTTCTTATTAGGTTGCATCTTGATAATAGGTTTTTAAGCCTATTGGGTATCAATCACCCATCGTTGTAGTATAGATGTGTTTGTCAATCCATAATGGGAGTGTACTAACAATCTGGAATGCAATAGATGCTTNAACGTCAAGCTAAATGTTAAAGGGGGTTTTGTTGTTAAAAGGTCCTGAGTGCAAATGAACATAAAAAAACATAAAACAGAAAGAAGCATAAAACACTTAAATGCAAAAACAGAGTAAAAGCAAGAAAGGGTAAAAGGTGCAAGCAATGTAAAGCAGTTCCTGAGGACA
>OVBE01012315.1:0-13490 GCA_900406425.1 Iberis pinnata
AGAGGATGGTTCTGGGGATTGAGCAAAGCATGAGCTTGAGCATTGAGCTGATTAACTTTTTTCGGATTTCCAAACAAGACATAGTGTCTTGCATCAACATTCCCGGGTTGTTGAACGTGTTGAGGATCAAGATTTCCTGGTGGAACTTGATGTTGCATTGCTCCTTATTGGCCTTGTGGCACTTGATTGCAATTTCCGCCACCATGTCCTTGGTTAATGAGCTGATTAAGGCCTATAGCAGGCGGTTGTTGACCATCAGGATCGACCTGATCGACTAGATTAACGATTTCAGCCATTTGAGTGAATGAACTAGCGTCTTTCCTTGCTTTCCGGTTTGAGCGTTCTAGCTTTGCAAGTTCTGATTTGCTTAGGTTGAGTAATTCAGATGATTTGTCAGATCTTCTGTTTATACACCTGTAAGACAAAGACAAGCAAAGAAGAACGAGATGAGTACTGAAAAAAAAAAAAACTTTAGACAAAATTCTAATTAAAAACTAGAAAGGCCCAATTGGTCCCCGGCAACGGTGCCAAAATTCTGATAGGCTTAGAATTTAATCCTAAACTAGTACTGCAAAGAACATATCAAAGTAGCACAGTAAAGGGTATCGAATCCACAGAGACCAGAATGCACGTTCAGTTAAAAACTCGAATATGGCTAAAGTGAGAATAATAATTTGATTGTCGAATTCAAAATGGTAATTAAAAACGGTTTAAAACTTATAATAATAAAATGCTACGCATTAGAGAAATCGGTAGGTATTCAAGTTTAAAGTCAAGTTAACATGCAGGATTTTAGATTGAAAATAGTCCTCAACATGAAAAAAAAATTTGGAATAATCTCCTCCCGGAGTATTAGATCCTATGATCGAATTGCCAGAGACAAACTCCCGCCGTCTTTAAAACAATCCAATCATGCAATAAAACTCAGATTCAATTGTTCATAAGCATCAAAACAATACTCCTGCAAGTTTAAACACTTATTCTCTAAATTAGGTTAGGTTTCTAAATCAAATCCCTTTGTATTTATCAACCTATAATCATGAACTATGTGATCAATCTAATTCAAGAATTGGGAACAAATTTAGACTAAGAACCTAACAAATTCAATCCTACAAAGTTAAACCTAACATTCAAACCTGGTTTCCCTAGGAAACCCTAAAACCTAACTAGTGAACTACTTAGACATTGCAAAGCATGAACAATACAAAATCAGAGAAGAAAACATAATAAAAATAGATATAAATATAAATTAGGATTCAGAAATCTTCTCCACAAAGGTTTAGGATTCTTCTCCCAGTAAAAACTGAGAATAATAAAATAAAGCTTAAATTCTAAAAACCTAAAACACCTTGTATTTATAGGCTAAAAAAGTAAAATAATAAATAAGGAAAACTTGGATAGGCTTGAGGACTTGATTTGCAAAATTGGAAAACTTCAATCTTTTCTCGGGTTTTGTGCTCAATCGAGCAAGCGTTTGCTCGATCGAGCAAATTGTATTTTTGCTCGACACTTCTTCTTTGCCCGATCGATCTTCATCTCCGGATTTTTCCAGGAAATTTTGCTCGATCGTGCAACTCATCAATCATCTGCTCGATCGTTTTCTACTGTGCTCGATCGAGCACTTCTTCTGGCACTTCTGAAATCTTCTGAAAAATTTCTGAAATTCATCGTTTTGCTCAGATTCGATTCGAACATCTAGAATACTAAAATTATACCAAATATGCAATGAAAACACTCAGAATAATGCTGAATAGCAAATATAAATGCTCACAGTGTATTCAACAATGTATATCACAATGTATTCAGCAGGTCATTGAAGGTCTTATCAGACCATCCATTATGTGTCTTCAGTCTAAACAACGAGACAATGGTAGATAGTTTACTATGTTTTGCGCAACTTGGATACAAAGGTGTTTTAGCATCCACTAACTTTGCTAGGAACTCGTCTTCTTTATTATCTTCTGTCTCTGCCGTCTCACCTATGTCATTGTTATTAGCTAATTCTTCATCAAACCTCACAGCTGCTTTATACAACCCAATAATTTCATCATTATAGTTGTTGTCTTTGCTTACCACTTCATGAAAATTTAAGAGATTAAGAAGCTCAATCCATGGTGGATTGAGTAGAGTTTGAGAGAATAGAAGAAAGGTCAAAACTTTAAAGATTGAAACTTTTCTTCTTATTGATTAAACATACCTAAAATGGTAAGTCTTAAGGTTTGAAAATAGGTAAATGGTGAAAAGGTAACAAGTAAAAGCATAAAGCATCACGCGTTTTCTCGAATGTACGGATGTGGTCCAAAAAGCAAGACACGTGCACATGTGATTGAAATCTTGAGTGACTCGACCAAATTGATCCCAACGGCTACAAAATTCCTTCTAGATCTTTCTTAAACTTGGACAGCTGGCTTAGACTTGGATTCGTCGAAGTATCATGTAATTTGGTCGAGTCTTGAGGTAAATAAAGTTTCTCGATGGTTATCGAGACACTGCACATGGCCGGTAAGGTCTGCGCATGTTTTAATCGAGCTAGACCCAAATTATGCGCATCAGGCTGTTCCGCGTGTTTTCCTTCTGCTTGGATCACACGCTACCTTGAAGATGCGCATAACTTAATTCTGGCCTTGTTCCGCACGCGTGGCCCGAGTGAACCATGCGCACATTCTTGTACTTTGGTTGTAGATCTTCTATCATTCAGGTCACCAGCCTAATCCTCATCACAGTAGCCAACTATCTCAGTACTTTGGTTGCTACCCATCCAAATCCCTTGGCCAGGAGCTCCTTTAAGGTACCTCAAGATTCTGTCAATCATGTTCCAATGATGCATCTTTGGCCTTTGCATATGTTGGCTCACCTGGTTAACATCAAAACATATATCACGACGAGTGATAGTCAAATATATCAACTTACCTACTAGTCTTCTGTATTGGTGAATGTCTTCAAAGGGTTGATCCTCCACTTCTCCTTCTCTTATGGTCTTATAGCCATCTTCAAGAGGAGTTTTGCAAGATTTTGCCCCAAGCTTTCCTGTCTCACTAAGAAGGTTGAGAGTGTATTTCCTTTGAAACAAAAACAAACCATTAGATGATCTACATATTTCAATGCCAAGGAAATACTTGAACTCTCCTAAGTCTTTAATATCAAACACAATCTTAAGATGATCTTTGATCATTTGAATTCCTACGTTGTCATCCCTTGTGATGATAATATCATCTACATATATGAGGATGACTACTTTACCTCTTTGGCCATGTAGAGTGAACAAGGTATGATCCCCTTCTGACCTAGTAAAGCCTTGTGTGAGAAGTGTTGAGCTTAGCTTATGGTACCATGCCCTAGGGGATTTTTTGAGTCCATAGATAGCCTTGTTGAGACGAAGTACTATCCCTTTCCCATTGATCTTTCAAGGCCTGGTGGGGAACGCATGTAAACTTCTTCCTCCAAGTCTCCTTGTAAGAAAGCATTCTTCACGTCCATCTGCCACAAGTCCCAAGATAAGTTAGTTTCCAAAGCCATTATCACTCTTACCGTATGAAGTTTACCCACAGGGGAAAAAGTATCAAGATAGTCTTCTCCATAGGTTTGAGTGAAGCCTCGAGCCACAAGTCTAGCCTTATGTCTTTCAATATCCCCATTGGCCTTATATTTTATAGTGAACACCCATTTTGATGTCACTGCCTTCTTTCCTCTTAGAAGCTCTTCTTCCTTCCAAGTCTTGTTATTTTCCATTGCCTTGAGTGCATTCTCAATAGCTACTCTCCATTCTTTTGTTTTGATAGCTTCATAATAGGTCCTTGGAATGAAGTCTTGATCAATCTTATTCACAAAGGCTTGATGGGCCTTAGGAAATTTGGCCAGAGAGCAAACATTTTGAATAGGATGGGCTACGGCCTTGTTGTTGTAATACACCCGAGTGTTCCTCCAATGTGATGGAGGATATTTGATCCTTGTACTTCTTCTCAGGACTGGTTGAGGAGGATCATCTTGTTGTTCTGGTTGATTGTGATCCTAAAAGTCTTCATCTGAGTTTGGTAAAACTCCCCCTTGATCATGGACGCTTGAATCTGAATGACTTGGTGTTGCATTCGGATCACTTTGGTTCCCCCCTTCATGATCAAGTGGGATGTTTTCAACCGCCTGTTGCCCCCTTCACATGTAGACGTTTGAGGGTTTGTGGCTAGGGTGTGTCCTCGGTGAGGTGCATCTTGATTGAGAACACCTAGAGTATCTAGTACTCTCCTTAGATTTTCAGCCGTATCATATGTAGAAGAGGATAGGTCTTTAAGACTATCCCAATTTTTCTCACCAAACATGCCTTGTGTCTCAAGGAACTTGACATCTCTTGAGACTAACACTATAACCCTTTTGGTTTGAGGAGTAGCCAATAAACATGCCTTTGACACTCTTTGCATCAAGGTTACTCCTTTGATCACCTGAAATCAACACAAGACACACACATCCAAAGAGTTTTAGATGACTTAAAGAGGGTTTATGTTTATTAAGAACTTAAAAGGGGGAGATGTCTCTAAGTTTTTTTGTTGGTGTTCTATTGATTAGATAGCAAGCCAACATAACCGCATCTCCCCAAAACCTCTTTGGAACATTTGCAAGAAACATCATTGATCTTGAAATCTCCATGAGATGCCTATTTTTCCTCTCGGCCACTCCATTCTGTTGACGGGTATAGCGACAACTCGTTTGGTGTATCCTCCACCATTTTTCGATCTAAAAATTTTAATTTTAGATTGAAAATGATTAGTTACATAAGATTGGAAGTTAACAAATGCATCAAAGACTCTATCTTTGGATGGAAGTAATGTGATCCATGTGTACTTGGACTTTTCATCTATGAAAGTGACAAATTATTTATGATTTTCCCTAGAAACACAAGGTGAAGTCCAAACATCTGAGTGAATAAGGTCAAAACTATTTTCATAAATTGATGTAGACTTAGGAAAAACCGACTTGCAATGTTTACCCAATATGCATGCTTCACAATTATTATTCTCATATGGAATGTTTGGTAACATAAGTTTAAGTGCCCTCTCATGAGGGTGACCTTATCTTGCATTCCAAAGAACACTACTAGAAGGTTCAACATAAGTAGTAAAAACATAAGATAAATGAGATAGAGAAGGAGGTTTCTTGAGGTCTTGTAGCACATATAAGTCTCCCTTACCAAGGACCTCTTGATTCTTAATATCCTGAAACCAAACTTCATTAGGCCCAAACGTGACATTACATTGTAAATCATTTGTGATACGTTTGATAGATATTAAGTTCAAGGTAAAAGAAGGCATGTAAAAGGCTCTAGATTCTCTATCAAATAATTTCAAGTTACCTATGCCCCTTATGGGGACTTTATCACCATTCGCAATTACCACATTACCTAAGGAAGGTTCTATGTTTTCAATCAAGTTAACATTGGCTATCATATGGTGAGAGGCCCCCGAGTCTAAAACTAGACATTCATCACTATATTGAGCATTAAGGGAGTTACCAACAACATTACCAATCATGTTACTAGATTTGGTAGCTTTCTTTAAGGCCTTGATCAAGGCTTCAAAGTCGCTTTTGCTCACATACTCCTCGGCATTGGTGGTTGCGGATGATGCCTTGTAAGACACTAGAACCTTTGAATTGTTTCCTTCATCATTGGTTTGGCTAGAGCCTCCTCCATCCTCTGTTTTCTCTTGAGCAATGTTAGATCTTGGCCCACTTTGCTTCGGCTTAAAGTCATTTTCATTCCTAGCAGGCCTCAAATGTGGGTGCAAGAACCAGCACTTGTCCTTAGAGTGCCCTTGCTTCCTGCAATACTCACACACTAAGTTAGACTTCTTCTCGTTCCCTTTGTTGAATCCTTGATTAGCCGAAGCTATCACACTCTTGTTGGCCATCACTAGTTCCTTCTTGCCATCAAAAAGCCCTTGAGTCCCTTGCTCTCTTTGGATTTGAGAGCACATATCTTCTAGAGAGCCAAGTTTAGTTGCCCGAAGGATGTGTTTCACTAGATCCTTGTATCCTACATTGAGATTGAGAAGAAGGCTAAAGATCTTATCTTGTTCCCTTCTCTCACTCAAGATGGTGGGATCTAGTGTAACGGGTTGTAGCATTTCAAGTTCAGCCCATAATGCCCGGAACTTGCCAAAATATGTGTTAAATTCCATGTCTTCTTGCTTGAGCTTGTTTATCGCCTTCTTGACTTCATAGAATCGGCTTAAGTTTGATATGTTGCCAAAAACTTTGGCAAGAGTCTCCCAAAGGTCCTTAGGAGTCTCACAATACGAGTAGGCTACAAGCAAAGACGGATCTAGAGATTTTTTTTATGAAGCCGAGAACCATGTGGTCCTCTTGGAACCATTTCTCTTCTTCCTCGGCCATGTCATCTTCCTCATCTTCAAGGTCTTCTTCGACCTCTTTGTCACCGTCTTCATCCTTTTCTTCACCGTCATCTCTGGTGTCTTTCTTAGAGGCTTTCCTTAGCTTCTTCTTCAAGATTGGACCGGTCTTCACAATGTGACTCCATAGCCCTTTACCACCAAGAAATATCTCGATGGTTCTTTCCCAAAGGAGATAGTTAATCCCTTTGAATACCAGTGGAACTCCAAGATTCTATTGAAGATCCATAAAAGATTAAAACTTTAGAGACTAAAATAGTGAGAATGGAGAGATTAAGAGAATAAAGTAATCAAGAGATTCGAGAGTTTTCGGAAGAACGTGAGGTAAACATGAGCAATTGCTCTGATACCATGAAAATTTAAGAGATTACGAAGCTCAATCCATGGTGGATTGAGTAGAGATTGAGAGAATAGAAGAAAGGTCAAAACTTTAACTTTTCTTCTTTTTGATTAAAGTCGGCTATTACAAAGCGTATATAGTGGGAACCTTAAACATACCTAATATGGTAAGTTTTAAGGTTCGACAATAGGTAAATGGTGAAAAGGTAACAAGTAAAAGCATAAAGCATCACGCGTTTTCTGGGATGTACAAATGTGGTCCCAAAAGCAAGACACGCGCGCGTGTGATTGAAATCTTGAGTGACTCGACCAAATTGATCCCAACGGCTACAAAATTCCTTCTAGATCTTTCTTATACTTGGACAGCTTGCTTAGACTTGGATTCGTCGAAGTATCATATAATTTGGTCGATTCTTGAGGTAAATAAAGTTTCTCGATGGTTATCGAGAAACTGCACATGGCCGGTAAGGTCTGCGCATGTTTTAATCGAGCCAGATCCAGTTTATGTGCATCAGGTTGTTCCGCGTGTTTTCCTTCTGATTGGATCACATGTTATCTTGAATATACGCATAACTGAATTATGGCCTTGTTCCGCATGCGTGGCCCGAGTGAACCATGCGCACATTCTTGTCCTGGCCTAGTCTTTGTCTTGTCCTAGTCCCGATGATCTGCATGGTTCTGATGGCCCCAACATTCTTGATTTTTGGCTCGATGGCTAAGTTCTCACATATCTTGGCTAAGTCTCGACTTCTTGTCTGGCCTAATGGACCCGATGCCTCATGTCTCGCTTTGGCTCGATATGCTCGCATGTCCGGACCCGATGGACCCGATATCACCAAACTTATCTTGGCTCGACCCAACTTGGCTTGATGGAACCGATATCGCACATTTTGACTTTGGCTCAATATGTCTTGCTTGTCTTGGCCCGTTAGACCCGATATCCTCATTCTTGATGACCCATTTTCATTCCTTTTAACTTGTCTAGACTTTGTTTTCCCATTTACTCATCTTGAGCTCATTTTCCTTTGTCCTTCTTAAATTTTGGCCAAGTGATGACCAAAACTCAGCACTTCAGCCTCATTATATGTTTCTCCATGATAGTACCAAAATTTTTGCAATTTGTAACTTCCATCCATTCCCCTAGTTACAAGATGATACACAACTTCACTACTTGAGTGGCGATCGACATTGCGACAGTCAATGCAGGGGCATACTATGACATCTATGTCACCAGACGATGCAACAACACAATTGACAAACTTCCGAGAACCTCTCTCGTAGGCAGGATCAGCTCTATATGGGAAAAAAGGAAAAAGGTGTTATACTACAAATTAAACACCAACTAAGTTTAATGTGTTTATACCTGTGAAGATGGACCCATGCCTTCTCCAACATTTTTTGACCTCTGATTCTCAAGAATACGATTTGATCGATTAACTTTCCACTTCCGTAAATCGCGACTACAGCTCCATCGAAATCCAATTCCAACTTTGCCGAAGGTGAAAAAGTTTCGTTGATTATGGGTTTCGAAGAAAATAAAAAAATTGCAGAAGATTAGATGACACTATTTAAGAGTTATAGAATAATGTAGNTTCGCGGGATCAGGTAACGCTTCATAAAATCTCAAAATAGCACTTATTATCCGCTATTAAAAATGTTGGCAACCCTGGCGACGTCTACGATTGCACTCCAGTAATTCGCGCTATCCGTGGAGTGCTATCAATACTACTTTTTCTTGTAGTTGCCTACAGGACGGCTTTCAAAATGCAAATAGGACGAACACCGTTCAAAATTCTCTACGAGAAAGCATATCACTTACCAGTAGAACTTGAATACAAAGCGATTTGGACAACCAAACTTCTGAATTATGACATCAAAACCGCTCAAGAAAAAAGAGTTATGAACCTACATGAACTTGAGGAAATCATACTTGAAGCTTATGAAAGCTCTAAGATCTACAGAGAAAGAACTAAGGCGTTTCATGACAATAAGATCTTAGTTAAAGAGTTCAAGACTGGTGGTCAAGTACTCCTTTTCAACTTAAGGCTCAAGCTATTTCCAGGAAAACTGAAGTCAAGATGGTCTGGACCATTCTCAATCAAGGAAGTCTTACCTTATGGATCTATCACCTTGATTGCAAAGTCTGGAGATTAGCAACAGTGAATGGACAAATGGTCAAGCCTTACTTAGTGAATAGATTCATTTCAGAAGGAACCTCGGTTCTCCTTGGGGAACCATTTCAGGGTCTATAAAACCTTTCAGGAGAATCAAGCTTAGCGATTTAAAACAAGCCCACTTGCGAGGGAATCTCATGTTATCCTTTTTGTACATATCCTTTTATTTATTTTCTTTTCATGTTTTTAAATAATGTTTTGGGTAATTCAATTCTAGTTTGTAATTTTTATTGACTCAACTACAGGTTCGGAAAATTCGGAAATTTCATAAATTTTTTGGAATTTTCTAGTGTATACTGGCCAACCCAACTCGATATACAGAGCCAGTATAGCCATACCAAAAAAGATGTACCGGCATCTTTCATACGGCATAGCATGCATCAAACGTGTATTGGGATGTTTAACCGATACATGTTAACCGGTATGTCCATAACGGAAAACATGTACCGACTCGAAGGGGCGATATAGTAGATACGAGTGCGATATCGGGATGAGCAGCCGGTACAAAGCACACGATATATCCGTATTGGGACAGTCGTACCCATTGCTTCTGTCCGATACAAGTTACAAGTAAGTGTATCGGCAACTCATATCGGGCTATGCTGACGAGTACATATCGAGATTTTTCTTTTTTTTTTGTTTACCCCGGTTTACATGCGATATCTAGCAGAATTTTAGGGACTTCCCCTTTCTTGTCCACCCTTTCCATCTCCACTCCCATTATTTCTCGAAGATTTTCAAAATTTCTTAGCTTTTTCTCAATTTAACGCTCAAATTCTTTGGGTTTACTTGGTTTGAAACCGATTTTATAACCTCCTAGGTGTAATTCCTGCTCTTTTCCACCCACAAAAGCTAACGTATAAATCCCAATTTCCTCAATTTCGCATGCACTATTCACATTAAAGGAAAATTTTTATTTTTCTTAAGTTTTGAGATTGATTTAGTCTATTTAGGCTTAGAAATCTTGTGGGTAATGGTTGCATGTTGATTTCTAAAGCTAATTATCTCTAGTTTGATTGATTTTGGAAATTTGAAATAGAGGGTTCTTGATATTGAATTTTTGCCAAGTTTGGGAAAATTGTTTGATTATGGTTTTTAAGATTTCTTTGTGATGAATTTAAGGTTATGGTTGAAGACTACATTGTTTAATTGATTTGTTCACTTGAATTTCAATATTATCCATTGTCAATGGATAGTTAAAGCTTAGAATATTGCTTGTCTGATGGCAAATTGATTACAAAAATATTGATTGATTAAATCCATTGATAAAATTGAGAGTAGTGCTTAGGATTATTTTAATTGATTTGCTTAATCCATTGTCAAATTGATTGGGAATGTGTTCAAGGAATTCAATTTTGATAATTTTGGCAATTAGAATTGCATTATGCTTTTGAGCATTGGTGAAACAGAATGTCTGACATTGGTTGATTTAAGAATGAATGAATGAATTTTCCTTTTGTTCTCTATTTTGTAGGAACAATCATGTCAGAAAAGCATCTTGCAAGAGAAGAAAAAGGAAAGGGATTAGCTCCTGAACAAGAAAAGAAAAATAAGGTTAAACCGAGAAATATGGGAAGTAGTGGTAGTGTAACGATTAGAGAACCGTGAGACGCACCAAAGTCTACCAAGAAAAAGAAGAAAGAAAAATCGATGCAAGAATAATCCCCACCATGAGAAAAAGATTATGAATATGTTGATGATCTAGTCGATGAACTTTTCCAACATGATTACTTTGGTCCATACTACGACGAAAGTTCCCCAAAACCAAAAGATGCGTCAAGGGAACCAACCGAGAAGGAGCTTTATGACACATTCATGAGTATGGATTTTGTCTCCTCTCCTTTCCCCGATTCGGACACTTTGACGGCATTGCGGATGTTGGATGATGTTCATTTGATCATGAAGGCTATGGGTTTTGAAAAAATGGTCAACATGCGTCATGAAGCGTATAAACGTCAAACTTGTTATTTTCTCGCTACATTAAGGATCATCCCTGACAAGGGAAACAAGAAAAATGGTGGCAGGCACATTGAGTTTTCAGGATGGTACAACCAAATTCATATTGTCACTTTCAAGACCATTGCTGATATCTATTAATTCAATATCCATGGTCCAAGAATTTGCAAGAAACACGATGATTGCACAACTTTAGTATGAAGAGCTCTCGAGATTGGTAAATTTTTACCCGCTCATTCTAGAAGTGCAAGTATTTGTCACCCGGTCGTTCGTTATGTGAACAAGATTCTTACCCATTTGTTTTTCTCAAGAAAAGAAAGGGATAAGATACTTAAGGATGAGCTCAATCTCATGCAATTTAGGGTTTCACGACTTTTGGAACGTTGTTACATCAACTCCTAGCTTTGAAGAATTGGGCATGGAAATGCAGACAAGAAGCTCTAACTTAGCATTGGAGGATGGATAACTCCAATACTCAAGAGTGCTGAGCTTAAGTTGGATCCTAAAAGTGTCCCGCCCAGAATAATGGATCTCATGTACTTGAAGAAACTTGGGTAAAAATACGCCTACAAGTTCTATGTTGTTTCTGATCATACATGGGTTCTCCTACTACCAAGCCTTAATGACACTTGTCTAAGCCGCTGGGAGACCATTTGTTTCTAAATACCTCAGGTTGATCACTATAACTTAGTCACAGGTGCTCCCATTTTATGTCTCACACATTCCCGCAAGCGAGCTACTCGATAGGCAAGTCCTCCCGAACCCAACCTTTTTGTTCACGAAACCCATCCTGTATATGGTGCCATGAGGTACCATGATAACAAACCAAATTTCCTCTCCAATCAAGTCTATTGAGAGATTTTTAAGTGACATAACACATTATGAGAAGATTGAACCAATACCAAGATAGAGCATTGCGGAAGGTGGTAAAAGAACTGCGGAAACTAAAAAAGCTTGTCAAGAAAACAGTTACTTGTGCTAGTTGTGGCTTCAATGCAACATTTGGGCCTCAACCCAAACCACAAGATATAGACATGGTAGTAGACGTATTTTTCTAGGGACTTTGGATCGATCGATCCATGCCCAGATCGATCGGTCTATTCTCCATGATGCTCTTCTGTGAGCCAGCTTGACTAGTCTTCAGTAAATTCGTCATAACTCTTAATTTCACTAAATTATTGACTTCAAACCACTTCCTTATGAAAGCTAACTTACACGACTAGTTTGTGTCAAAAGTTCAGTTTTATCCATCCATGGGAACATCTTCAAACATTGGTAAACTTCTGACCCTTCTGCATGACTATACATCTCCATAAGCCAATTTGCATCCGAAACCTAAAAAGACTAGATAAAGGACTAAAAGACACTAAAAACACAGCACGACTCGATGAAAGACTCTAAACGAAGTGGAAAAATCACGTAAAAACCTAGTATATCATTAGTGGAAAATATTGTGGGAACTGAAATTCGCACTGTCCAATTTCTGGTAGTTAAGGAAAATCAAAGAGAACTCCAACTTTCTAGAGATCCCGGATTTCTATGAGTTAAATACGAACAAGATCAGAGTATGAAAATAAACACTAAAAGTACAAGATCTAACGAATACGAAAGAAAGCAAACTAGAAGTCGTATTCCAAATTCGTATGAGCGTTTCAAAAGGTGGTAAGCCTTGACTCCGTGAGCTATTGGTGAGTTCAGTAGTACGCATAACCTAAGACTAGTAACCTAGTTGAGTTGGAGCTCGCTAATAAAATAAAAAATAACCCTAATGCTCTATGTATTTTGGTGCAGAGAGTTGAACATGAATTGGACGTCTCCATGCCCCCCCCCCCCTTCTCTTAGTCTCTCTTACATAGGATCTAGGGTTGATCCATCGTCCTTTTTTTTCTTCCGTTCCTCTGTGAAAATCTTCCTTTTATGGTTTATTCTTCTGCGGAAATCTTTCTTTTTAGGATTTCTTCCATTTTTTCACGGCTTGCGGGACAAGCTTTGCCGCCATTGTGCTTGGGGTCAATTCTGGTTAGAGTCATAAGTCGGTCGTTACCGTATTTTAGGCCTTGTTGGGCTGTTTTACGATTTAGGCGATTTTGGCGGTTCTCATCAGAGAACCAAGCTTTAGTACGATGATACGATCTGGACTTTGCAGAAATACTATACCAATCGTATTAGTTAGAAAACATCGATATTTAAATTAGTCTTTTATCATTTTATACGATCGATGAATACGAGCGTGTCCATATGACCGTTCGAAAGAATGACGATTTTAATCGTATAGTTAAGATAATCCTTGGTGTTTTGGAAAATCATTATCATTTCATACTATTAATTCCATACAAGAAGATTTTGCGATTCTTCTGCAAGTCGTAGGAAATAATCGTATAGCAAAGGTGATATTGGTGTTTGGGATTATACGATTATTTCAGGAATTATGCGAGTTTTATGATTTTTAGGGAAGTTAGCTTAACTACCATATATTTTAGTACAAATGACTAGAACCATACATTACAGGAATGTCATTCACCACGTAGGAATTCGCTGATGTGTATTAATGAACGCAGCCGTGAAACACTACTTACTACGATGCAGTTGAGTTATGGTTACGTTGCAGCTGAGTTACTGAAAC
>OVBE01012316.1:0-13489 GCA_900406425.1 Iberis pinnata
ATATTTCTAATTTGAAAATATTTATCTTTTTTTTTTTAATTCGAAAATATATATTTTGTTTTAAATTTGGAAATTTCACTATCAAGACGAATAATTCATTATTCACACAAAAAGTTTATCATTCACGTGAATAATTCACCTTTGTATTCATAATTTACTATATGACTATTCAAAAAATCAAAATATCAAAATACAAATATTTATGTAAAGTGTTTTTCTAAGAAATTACAAAAGTAAAAGAATCCTATTAACAAATTTTCGGGAAAAAAATTCTTATATTAACCGTACAAGTATTTGTCATTTCACTTTTGTCGTCTTTAATAAATGTACTAAAGAAGAGTATTAGAAAAACAAAACACATAAAAGCCCACAAATTTTGATTGTTGTAGCTCAAAATTCCTGGAGACAAAAGTCCGAACAACCGAGAGTCAAAGATGAAATACATATCTAAATGCAATGATGAAAATAAATAAAAAGTAGAGTAAAGAAAATAAAAGTTGTAGGTCCTCTAAAGGTCCACGAGAAGAAACCGAGCTTGATACTCAAAGATAAAACACTACTCTGAACCAATTGTAAACTCCAAGAAAAAGTCGAAAACAATACGACCACGAGAACAAATTCTCATATGCTGATTAAGACTACCTCACAAATGATAAGCGCATAAGACTTTTATTCTGTACTAAGGGTACTTAGACGACCGCTTGAACATCCAAAAAAGACCGAAAAGGCGAAATATAGACTTAAATAGAGCAGAGCGAAAACCGTCAATAATAGAATCTCGCAGATGAGAAGGTGACGATCACACCAAACACGTAGAGACAAAGAGTGATTACCTCTAACAGAGCAAGAAAAATTCCAAAGAAGCCAAAAAGAGATCGAATATGAAGAGGCATAAAAAAATTAGCAAACCAAGGATCGAGCAACAGTTCACATAAAAAGGTAAAAGACCTCACCGACCGAAAACCCATGAAAGGACAAGAACCGCAGTAAAATGGCTTTAAACCACAACCACCCTAAAGCCATCACTACACAAGAGACTAAACATCCAAGACAAACGATGACTATCCCACACAAAATCAAGCTAATCCTAACACTCAACTAATGAATCCAGCCCAGAGCAAGCCGAGAGAGTCTTACCGGAGAGCCAAACTCCACCACACGTCGGACGAGAAGGATCTAGCCGCGATAAAAGAGAGGATAAACCCAAGAGCCGAAAAAGCAAGAGACACGGTGGAAGGCAGAGGAGCCGGTGAGAAAATATCAAACTAGAGGAAGAAGCTGAAACTGTCGACCTAGGAGGTCTGGTGGCCTTTCTTCAGACGAAACACTTTTGCAACGCAAATACTCGAACCACCGCACTAAACATGCTGAAACTTGGCGAAAAGAACCTCAAGGCATAGAAAAAGCAAGAAAGGACGGTGACGCCGGCAAAAGTTTTGTATTGCCGTTGAGCAACACATCGAATATAAAATTTACTTGAGAAGCTAAACGGAAGAGAAAAGTGTTTATTTTTTATTTAAAACAAAAGAATTAAACATTTATAACTCTATACTTTACAATTTTGTGCTTTTGGATTATCCTCTTATATATGCATGCATTTCTAGAAGAAAAAAAAAGCCAAAATTGATTTTATTTTTATGTTAAGTTTATCCTTTCATCCTAAAATAACAAGTGTGCACTTAAATTCCTTTTACATTTTAGAACTTAAAATAAAACAAAATTGTTTCTTTTTTCATAAAGAAATTTAGTTACCTTTCTACTACGCAGTGTCGGTCCAACGTTTTCAGATGCCCTACATAAATTCAAAAAATGTGTCCCTTACATATGTTAAAATATTTTTTAATAAACTAACTTGCCGATTTGTTATGGTTCAAATATTAAAGATTAAAGTGACCAAAAAAAAATATTTAACTAAGATATATCAAAATTGATTTACCATCTTAGAACTTCTAATGAAGATTGTTTCATAACATATGGCACTTATGATATAAATTTTTAAAAATATCAACAAAAATCCCTTTATTTCAACATAAATGTCATTTTATTGTAGAGAAATGCTCATTTATTTCAAGATAAATGTCCTATATTTCAACGAAAACGTATTATAGATGTTGATGCCCTAATCGGTGGCTTCACTTGCTTATATTCTGGACCGGCCCTCTACTACGATAGTATTACAAGTAATGAAATAACAAAACACGGAATAAAATCTCGTTTTAATTATCTAATTGTGTGTAGTCGTTAATTTTGGTTCTTTTGAAGATTACAATATGTTTATAGTGGATTTCTTCAGTTTTGTGTTAGAGCATGTGCAGCGAGTTATAATCGAGCTCTAAGAGCATGGGGCCCACAAAAAATCCAAGAGTTCAACCCTTTTGCCTCTTAATTCAGATGCGCATCTAGTGTAATTGTTATTATTTTGGTAATGTTTTGTTAAATTAGAAAAAAAAATTAAAAATTAAGAAAATTAAAAAACGTATAGGAGTTTGTGCTGTTGAGTTCTACCATTGATCATGGTCTTAACGACTAACTGTCAGATTGTTAAAAACTACTCTTCCGTCAAACTTCTATTTTATTTATCATTGTTTTTTATCGATGTACTATATTTATCTTTGGATTATCGGACTTTGATTTTTGAAATTTCGAACTATTACAATCAAAAGTTTACTAGCTTTTGTTGTTTCAGTTTACTTATATGATTATTATCATTAATTTTAAAGACGACATAAAAAGAATACTTATCGTATTAATTATAAACCAATAATCTAAAGTCAAAATAAGTTTTCCAAGTGAGAAAGGACCAGACAAAAAAAATCAAAAAGTGACACCAAATCATAATCAACGGCGGAGAAATAAAGAAGTTAAACAGAAATATATATGGGACCCACATAAACTAAAACGGTGAAGAAGTCCGTCGTTTTAAACTCGTTATAAAAGGGAGAGACGTATCTCCTCTGCAACAGAAGCTCGCTTCACCCACTTTTCTCTTTCTGTGTGATCAGAGTGTTGAAACGGCAGAGAGAGAACATCGTTTTTGGTTAAGAAGCGAGATGTCAGGTCTCGAGAATATCAAGAACGAGACTGTTGATTTGGTAATCATTTCAATTTCCTTTCTCGCTTAGTCGATTTTTTTCTTTTTTTGGTTCGCGTACGTGTGTTTGTCATCATCCCCCCCAAAGTGTTCGATGATTTGCTTGAATGAGAATAGATCTATTTCATTTCCCTTTGCATGGTTGTTTCTTTATCACCCTCTAGTTCAAAAATAATTAATCTGTTTGTTTTTGTTTTCGTGGATCGAATATTGAATCTCTAAACCGAAAATCTCCGTTTTGCCTCAGAAAATGAATTTAGGGTTTTCAGTTTATATTTTCCTTATTTTTCGACTCAAAATCTCAGTCAAGATTTTTCACTCTATTTTCAAGGAAGTTAAGCATAAAAAGATTTGAATCTGTTATTAACAAGAATTGATCTAAATTTACGGTAAAATTGGATAGCTTCTAGGTATATTTAACCCGAAAATAGTTCGGTTATAAGTAGAGTTTACTGTTCATAATAAAATAAAGTAGATCAACGAAAAGTAAGTAGACATGTGAAACGATAAAAAAAAAAAAAAAGAAAATAGAGCGTCTTTGAGCTAATAAGCTACGTCTCAATAAAGTCGTCTCTTTTGATTTTGCTTGTGATTTAGTCTTCCTTTTCTTTTTTCTCTTTCGAAACATCAGTTTTCTAAGATAACGTTTTTGCTCTTAATATTCTATCTTCCACCCATAAAAATACAAATGAACGTAAATTTCGTTTTACATTATTTTATTCAAAGTTAGAAATTTGATGTACCTTTCCGTATTACGTATTTAACTCCTCGTGGAGTGCATTGTAAAACTCCGTTTTTATTACCGAAATACCCCTAACCGGAGTTTGGCTTTCGAGCCGGAAAATAGCCACCTTTCATGGAGGGATTCTCGCAGCGCGTGTGTTACACGGTTATAACACGTGCATTTTTAGTAGTGGTGGTGGTGGTCCCCCTCTTCCACCATTGCAGATTCTTATATCCTTTCATTGTCACAACTTGAGTCAACGTAACTCTACTACATCTTTGGATTGTTTCGAAATTTATATGAAATTGAATTAGATTGCAAAACTAAAAAAGGTTTTTTTTTTTGGGGGATCTTTTACCCTTTTGATGTTTAAAGATGTCTGTGTTTTACTACTATATTATAGTTTCTGATCAAGTTTTGGTTGGATTCTCAGGAAAAAATTCCGATTGAGGAAGTTTTCCAGCAGCTAAAATGCACAAAAGAGGGATTGACGACGCAGGAAGGGGAAGACAGGATTCAGATATTTGGCCTCAACAAGCTCGAAGAGAAGAAGGTTTGTGTTTGACTTACCATTAAATGTGTTGTGAAGTCTCTTGGGAGCTCATGAGGTTGATCTTTCATTAAATGTAACAGGAAAGCAAAATTTTGAAGTTTCTGGGGTTCATGTGGAATCCGCTTTCATGGGTCATGGAAGCTGCAGCTATCATGGCCATTGCTTTGGCTAATGGTGATGGTAGACCTCCGGATTGGCAAGATTTTGTGGGTATCATATGTCTGCTTGTCATCAACTCCACAATCAGTTTCATTGAGGAAAACAACGCTGGAAATGCTGCAGCTGCCCTCATGGCTGGTCTTGCTCCTAAAACTAAGGTAGTATGTTGGAAAATATTGCAAAGTTATTGTTAAGGATCATTCAAAACTTCTCTAGAGGTTAACCTGTTTTGTTGTTTTCAGGTACTTAGGGATGGAAAATGGAGTGAACAAGAAGCTGCTATTCTTGTCCCAGGTGATATTGTAAGCATCAAACTTGGAGACATTATTCCAGCCGATGCTCGTCTTCTCGAAGGTGATCCTTTGAAGGTTGATCAGTCTGCTCTAACTGGAGAGTCTCTTCCTGTTACCAAACACCCGGGTCAAGAAGTTTTCTCTGGTTCAACTTGTAAACAAGGAGAAATCGAAGCGGTTGTTATAGCCACAGGAGTTCACACCTTCTTTGGTAAAGCTGCCCACCTTGTGGACAGCACTAACCAAGTTGGGCACTTCCAGAAAGTTCTTACATCCATTGGAAACTTCTGTATCTGTTCTATTTTTATTGGTATCGTGATTGAAGTAATCGTCATGTACCCTATTCAACGCCGAAAGTACAGAGATGGAATTGACAACCTCTTGGTTCTCTTGATTGGTGGTATCCCCATTGCTATGCCAACAGTCTTGTCTGTGACTATGGCTATTGGGTCTCANTAGGTTGTCTCAGCAAGGTGCCATCACCAAACGTATGACTGCCATTGAAGAAATGGCAGGAATGGATGTTCTGTGCAGTGATAAAACTGGGACACTAACCCTCAATAAACTGAGTGTGGACAAAAACTTGGTGGAGGTTTTCTGCAAGGGTGTGGAGAAAGATCAAGTTCTATTATTTGCAGCTATGGCTTCTAGAGTTGAGAACCAGGATGCCATTGATGCAGCGATGGTTGGAATGCTTGCTGATCCAAAGGAGGTAGTATAACTCTTTTTGGTTTGGATTCTTCTATACTTTAGTGAGCATTCGAGAAATCAAGTTCTTTTGTTTCACTTGGATTGTCATAGGCCCGGGCTGGAATCAGGGAGGTTCACTTCCTACCCTTCAACCCTGTGGACAAGAGAACTGCTTTGACGTACATCGACTCTGATGGTAACTGGCACAGAGTCAGCAAAGGGGCACCTGAGCAGGTGATGAATCTTTAACCTTCCCTTGCAGATGTTAGTTTTTCCCCCTTTATCTGATCTACTAACTCCATTTTCCTTCACAGATCCTTGACCTTACCAATGCCAGGCCTGACCTTAGGAAGAAGGTACTTTCTTGTATTGACAAGTACGCCGAGCGTGGTCTTAGGTCATTGGCAGTTGCTCGTCAGGTACTTATTTACCAGTGGTCTTATATTTTCATTCTTCTTTGCTTTTAATTTCTGTCTGGAAACAATTGTTCAGATGTCTGCTCTTATTCCTTTCTAGGTGGTCCCCGAGAAAACAAAAGAAAGCCCAGGTGGACCATGGGAATTTGTTGGCTTGTTGCCTCTTTTTGACCCTCCAAGACACGACAGTGCTGAAACCATTCGTAGGGCTTTGAATCTTGGTGTCAATGTTAAGATGATCACTGGTAACTAAAGTTATTCATGAAATCCATGACCTTTTAGATGTTTCCCTAACTTTCCCTCTAACTGTGTTGCCAGGGGATCAACTTGCAATTGGTAAGGAAACCGGTCGCAGGCTTGGAATGGGAACCAATATGTACCCATCTGCGGCTCTTCTCGGTACGGACAAGGACTCTAACATTGCATCCATTCCTGTTGATGAGTTGATTGAGAAGGCTGATGGGTTTGCTGGCGTCTTTCCAGGTTATAATTGCTTTGAATTTAAAAACCTCATCGTATGTTTTGTTATATTGATCCAAGATTCTTATGTTTCTTATTGCAGAACACAAATATGAAATTGTCAAAAAGCTGCAAGAGAGGAAACACATTGTTGGAATGACTGGTGATGGTGTCAATGACGCTCCTGCTTTGAAGAAAGCTGACATTGGTATTGCAGTGGCCGATGCTACAGATGCTGCTCGTGGTGCTTCAGACATTGTTCTCACTGAACCTGGATTGAGTGTTATCATCAGTGCAGTGCTCACTAGCAGAGCTATCTTTCAGAGAATGAAGAACTATACTGTGCGTAATTCTCTTAATTTTGTTCTTTTATTATGTCCACTACTTGTTTGTTTGTTTGCACCATAATCGAATAACCTTTTTCCCTACTTGTGACAGATTTATGCAGTCTCAATCACAATCCGTATTGTGGTAAGTAGTACTTGTCCAGCATGATTTGTTTTGTCTTTTTCGTTTTTGGTGTATTGATCGTATTGTGTTCTAATTTTTGTAGTTTGGGTTCATGCTTATTGCTTTGATATGGGAATTTGACTTCTCAGCATTCATGGTTCTGATTATTGCTATTCTTAACGATGGTGAGCAAACGGCTTTACTTTTCTTTATAGCTTCTTAATACTTTTTATCAGCTTATATCTTATGGTATTATCTCTTTCTTATAAAGGTACTATCATGACAATATCAAAGGACAGAGTCAAGCCATCTCCTACACCTGATAGCTGGAAGCTTCGAGAAATCTTCGCTACAGGAATTGTTCTTGGAGGCTACCAAGCCATTATGAGTGTTGTTTTCTTCTGGGCTATTCACAAGACTGACTTTTTCTCGGTATAATCATCATTCAGTTTTATTTACGTTCCAGGCTCTTTTGCTTAGAGTCTTTTCACTTTTGATTTGTAGGATAAGTTTGGTGTGAGATCAATTAGGGACAATAATGGAGAACTAATGGGTGCTGTTTATCTACAAGTTAGTATCATAAGTCAAGCTCTTATATTCGTCACAAGGTCAAGGAGTTGGTCGTTTGTTGAACGTCCTGGAGTGCTTCTGATGGTTGCATTCGTCGTTGCACAACTCATTGCGACTTTGATTGCTGTGTATGCGAACTGGACATTTGCGAAAGTGAAAGGTATCGGATGGGGATGGGCTGGTGTGATATGGATTTACAGTATTGTTACATACTTCCCACAAGATCTTTTGAAGTTTGCTATTCGTTACATCTTGAGTGGAAAGGCCTGGGTTAGCTTGTTTGACAACAGGGTACTAACTTACTCTTGATCTACCATTATAGTGGTAATAATTATGCTCTAATTGCTTCCTTTGTTACTACATTAACAGACCGCTCTTACCACTAAGAAAGATTATGGTATTGGAGAAAGAGAAGCTCAATGGGCACTTGCTCAAAGGACATTGCATGGTTTGCAACCAAAAGAAGAAGCCAACATCTTCCCAGAGAAAGGAAGTTACAGAGAGCTATCTGAGATTGCAGAGCAAGCTAAGAGAAGGGCCGAGATAGCTAGGTAAGTAAATCTGATTATAAATCGATCTCAACCGAGATTGCAATTGAGTGACTCTGATATTATGTTGTTGACAGGCTTAGAGAACTTCATACATTGAAGGGACATGTGGAATCAGTAGCAAAACTAAAGGGATTGGACATTGATACAGCAGGACATCACTACACTGTGTAGTTCTTACCAAAACCAATCACTCATCTTTAAGGTCATCATAGTAGAGGGAAGAGGCCTTTGTTTATTGCCATAACTCTCTTCCAAAACTCTTTTTATTTTTATTTCAAATTGTTAGTCACATTGTTCTTAAAACTTGTAATTGAGCTTTTGCAAATTTGCCTTTGAAGAAACAAGGCTTTTGCCTTTGTGATTGTGCTCTTTGGCTACACCATTTTTAATGGCCCGATGTCATCTTATCGCTCTTGTTATTTGCTTGATTGATAAATAAAGTTTAACGTGAAGCTAACCAATGGAGTAACCTATTCAATTTATTGAGAACTAATTCAAGATGTTTATTTTGTTTGCTAGTTCATTCTCTAATGTTTGCATTGTTACAACCTACGTATCGGTATTTATCACTCTGCTAGTTTCTTGTGGTCCTTATATTTTCGACGCGAAAGAGATATAAACGAGGAACGATTGTCCTAGCTTTCCAAACTAAATATCTTTGGATCTTGTGGTCCTTTTGTATGCAATATAATCACAGTATATTTCTAAATTATTAATTACTATTTATATTGAGAAAGAAAACATTGATCATTTTTTCTTTTTAAAGAAATCGGTAAATTGTTGAATCAATTATATGAAAATAAAGGAAAATAGTTATACAAAAAAGCTTCCAAAAATTTAATGTTAGTGAAATTATCAGCTAACGGTATGCATACTTTTTAACAAGTACAATAAAAATAATGAAGTATGATAATGAAGTATGCATTTCTTCATCTTCACGAAATTTTTTGTTTTCTTTCGTGTGATTTTGATATTTTGAAACATATAACCTTAACATTTTACTAGAAAATAGTTGAGAGAGATCTAGAAAAGATGATGTCTCCAATCTCAATCGAAAGAACAAAGCTTCCTGGATTACCAAGCCTTTTAGGCATACGGTTATGTAGAATAGAACTGCAGTCTTCTGTAATCATCATTGCACCCTCATCCAAATATAACAAAAATATGACATTCATTAGCAAAAGGTAGTAAGCATGCTTTTCACATATCTCTTCAGGGAAGGTATCATCTAACAAGCATTAGCTAAAGGTAGTCTGACATTCAATTTACTAACCATCTTTTTAGACTTGGCACCTTCAAGCCTATTTGTGGAATTTCTTGGGTTTAACTAGGTAAGGAACTTTACGCTTGTAGGTTTGTGCAGGTATTGGAGATTCAATAACATAGAGATCGGTTGATCTAGGTGGTATCGATCGATCTCGTTTCACAGATGGCACAAGAGCTTTAGGATCGATCGTTCTAAACTCCCTGGAGTTTTTCCATCTTTTGGATCGATCGATTTGATCCTTCGGGGCATTGTAGATCGGTCGTTCCAGGTTGGATCGATCGATCTGCAATGTTTGATTCTTTTAAGTAAATTCGCGAATGTGCAGTTTCATCAACATTCTCAATCATACCTTTTGTAAATCGGCCTTTTCCTTAGCTGATGGTAATGATTTACCACTTCTGAATTTAATTGCATCCACAAACACCTGTTTCTTGGGATTATTATCAACCTTTTCAAGTAGAAAACCAATAGGTCTTTTTAGAACTACATTTGATTGAAAAACTTGGGTATCCAGATGTTTAACATGTGTAGAGAGTGATTCGAACTTTTAGTTCAAATCATTGTACATGTTATCCATTTTGACATTCTTGTCTTTAGCTGTTTGTTGCTGCCCTTCCAATAGTGGTTACCTTATTCTTTCTATCAAAATCATGACAATGGTTGATGTTGCTCGCAGCTAGATTATTTATCAGCTAGTAGGCATCTTGGACAGCTTTGGTCATGAAGTCACCATTGCTAGTTGTATCCATAGGAAGTTGGTACTTCTAGTCTACACCAATGTAAAAGGTGTTAAGTAGAATCAAGTCAGAAATGCCATGGTGAGGGCAGTCACAAATATACTCCTTAAATATCTTCCAAGCTTCGTAGAAAGACTCTATATGGCCTTGCTGAAACTGAGAGATCTTGTTTCGCAGACTGTTGGTCCTGATGGTGGTGTAGAAGTGACAGAGGAAATTGGCTCTGCATTCTTACCAAGTCTGGATGGAGTTTGCATGTAGAGATTTTAGCCACCTAAGTGTCTTGTTGGCTAGAGAGTGGTTGAAAAAGGTGCACAACATGTAATCTCTTGAGACTCCATTTGAGCAATGTCGCAGATATCCTCAAAATTGGTCAAGATGGTCCATGGGATGTTCACAAGGTAGACCATGGAACTGGTTCTGCCTCACCAATTACAAGAATTTGTATGGGATTATGAAATCCTATCTAGGATGTGGACGAGTGCAAATAGCATTCATGTTAGCAAAGAATACTTTGGGATTGTTGAAATCCCCAACGAGAGCCCTTTAAAGAGCTGGGGGATTGTTGGAACCTGTAGGTGGATCTTGCACAAGTATAAATTTCTATGCAATCTAATTACCATTACCAGCTCCTTAGCGCACATCATGTTCCAAGTTGTCACCCATTCCTCATTCGGGGTTGAGCAGTGCATTGTTTTGGACCTCAGGCTTCTCTGGATTTTTTTGGTGATTGCGGTTATCCATTGAAGATGTCGCTTTCGCTTTCGCTTTTCGGTTGGATCATTCTAACTTTGAAAGTTCTTCGTTATTGAGGCTGAGCAAGTTCATGGATTTTCCAGATCATCTGGTTATGTACCTACAACAACAAAGTCAAGAAGAAAGAGCGCGTGAGTACTGTAAATGAAAAATCTTAGACTAAACTCTAGAGAAACTTAAAAGAAACAATAGGTCCCTGATAATGATGCCAAATTCTGATAGGCTCAGAATTTAACCTAAACTACATTGTCGAGTACAAATCACTACAACATAGAATGAGGGGAAATTCCACAGAGACCAAGATAATGTACTTTCAATTTTATGTCGAGTTAAGTTAAGACAGATTAAACTAAATGTTGGTTTTCAAACGATTACAAATAGAAAGCGGTAATTAAAAATAATGTAAATTAATAAACTAAAGCATTAGGGAAATTCACAAGTTGATAGGTTCAATAGCTCAAAATATTTATATTGAATGGTTTTGTTCTTCGATTTTTCATTTTGAAACGAAACTTTAACATTTCCCTAAAGCATAGTTTTAGAATATGAAACTGATCACAACACATATTTTATGATATGTTTCTTATTGTAGAGTATGTTTCTTCTATTCATCTTCACTACATTTTTTTTTTTGTTTTCTTTTGTAGGGAGAATGACTTATTTGTACTTACACATATACCTAGTTGGGAAATTCGTTCTTGCACATATGGACCGTGCTGTTAACTATCTGCATTCGTTGATTTTTGAATTTTGATACCCTCACTACAAAGTATTCTCTTATAAATGCATTGACCATTACAGTATGAACTCATCTGTTAACGAGGATGACTCAAATGTTTACATGGACAATATGATTGTATCTAAAAGAAACTTTTTCGTCTAACAAAAATTAAAATGATATTCTTTTGTTGAAACAATATCGTTATACTCAATAAACCGGGGTAAACTCCACATGTATGTTGCCGTTTTAATAAGTAGAATGATGTTTTTTTTACATAAAAATTTGTCATTTTAAGTTTTTTAACGATAACGTTTCTCTTATACACTAGTATATTGTCCCCATCATCGTATTAGTCATTCCCGTTAACAAAATAGTTTATGTCATCATGGTCAACGCATTTACAAAAGAAGACTTTGTAGTGTGGGTATGAAAATTCAAAAATTAACAAATGCATATAGTTAATAGCACAATTCATTATTCATATGTGCATGAACGAATTTTCCAACTAGCTACATGTGCGGGTATGGATAAACCGTTCTCTTGTGCTTTTGATCATAAAATTTCTTTTGAGATGAAATAACTTAATGCTTCACTGAAAAATAGTTTTGAAATGTTAAACTGATCTTGATACATTCAAACATACTTTTGGATATTTTTCTCATCGTAAGATATATATTTTGTTCATTTTAAATATTTCTTCTTTTCTTTTCTGAGGGTTTGATTTTATAATTTTATTTTGAAATAAACCTCAACAATTCACTAGAAAATGGTTTTGAAATTAGAAACTAATCCCGATATATCCACATATAATTTTCGTTATGTTTTTTTTTTCACTATAAGATATATGTATTTTTTATCTTTTTTTTTTTTGAAATTTTTTTTCATCTTCATTACATTTTTTGGGTGGTTTTGATCTTCGATCATAGATTTTGAAAAGAAAACCATTCAATTCCACTAGAAAACAGTCTTAAGAATAAAATTTAATTTCGACACATCCACATATACAATCCAATTTATTTTTTTTAGTATGATAAAAATGTTTTATTCATCTTCACTATATTTTGTTTTTTATTGGTGTGGTTTTGATTTTAGCATTTTATTATTGTAACAAAGAACCTTAATATTTCAATAAAAAATAGTTTTATAATGTTAAATTGATCTCGATACATCCACACATACTTTTAGATATGTTTCTCATCGTAAGATATATATATTTTGTTCATTTTCACTGCCTTTTGTTTCTTTTTTATGGGTATTTTTGGATTTTTTTTCAAATAAAAAAACCTTAAAAGTACACGAGAAAATAGATTTAAAATTTGATATATTTTATCCACATATAATTTCCGATATATTACTCACGTTAAGATATATTTAGTAATTTTGTAAATTTTTTATTTAGGAAAATAGGTACTTTTGTTTATTAATTTGTGATATAGTTACTTTTGGTTATTTACTTGAAAAATATGTATTCTTCATTCACACGAACCATTCATGATTCACACAAATAATTCATCATTCACATTAAACATTCATCATTCACATAAACAATTCATCATTCATAAGAACACTTCACATTCATCATTCACAAACAATTCATCATTAACGAAACAAAAAGTACCTAAATATAATTTTTTTACAAAGTACCATTTTTAACAAATTATAAAATTTTTTAGTTTCTTATTACCCTATTTTCTCTAATATTTTTTCTTTCATCTTCATTACATTTTTTTAAAATTTTGTGTGGTTTATCTTAGACGATAAATTTGAAAATAAGACCTATAAATTTCACTAGAAAGTAAAGTATTTTAACAATTGAAACTAATCTTGATACATCCACACATGCTTTCCATTCTATTTTTAACTAACAAAAAAGCACTACGTTTTGTTTTTTTTGTACGGTTTTGAACTTAGACTTTTGTTATTGAAACACATAAAATAATATTTCACTAGATATTAGTTTTAAAAGTGAAACTATCTTGATACATCCACACATATTTTTTGATATATATATATATATATATATATATATATATATATATATATATATATATA